>PVJH01023154.1:0-35332 GCA_004026705.1 Nesogale talazaci | reverse complement strand
CATAAATACTAGGGATAACTGATCATCATTCCAGATAATGCCACTGAGAAATATATATGGACATTATCACATGGGAAAAAATCTGGCTTTAAAGTTTCAATAAAACTCAATAAAATTTTACTTTCTTAAAAAACCCTATTCCTTATTTTCTCTTATATATTGTAGCACTTCCTTTCCTCTATTTTTATTCTGAATTATTTCTCATATTAAATCCTTCAACCATTTCTGCTATCAAATTTCTGAATTTTTTTTGCCTTTTCTTCTCTTTCATTTAATGGCTTCTTAATTCAATCTAAATTTCCCATAGTTCAAAGAAAAATAATAATCCTTTCTATTTTCTTAAGTTATTCTTCATCTGCTTATTAATAGAAAACAAATAATTCTGGGGTTGTTAGTAGTTGTTTTCTAAAACATGTTAGTCAACACGACGGTGCAACAGTATGGACCTCCTAACCAGAGTTGCTGAACAGATTCAGAGAAAGATAAAAAGAAGAAATATAAGTCCCATATATAAGAAATCACCAACTTCTCAAGTAGGTAGAAAAGAAAGTCCATCTTATCTCGTTGAAATGTGTTCTGCATTGTTTGTACCTAAACCAAAGTCAATATTTGTCAAAGTAAAAGTGTTCTTTTTATGTAACCACCTTACATATATGCCACCAGCTTTTACTTCCTCATTGTGATCGCCAGAGAACTTCAGAAGTCCTTAAACTTTATAAGAAATTTAATTATACTTTGTCATTAATAATTTATGGTTCCAAATTATACTAAATTGGCAGCTGCTCATGTGAAGTGCAAATGAAATCAGGCCAATTCTAGCCAAATCAGGCATAAAATTATATTTTAATAAACTTTGATTCTGCTTCCTATTACCCTTTTCTCTATATCATGCATGCATGAGTTCCATGTGTAATTTGTGTACACAGATGCTGAGTTTTATTGCTTTAGTAATTTAAACCTCACTGTTAAAAAGAAGATCGTAATTGCATGCAGGAACTAATGAAAATCAAAAACAAGAGAAGAAAAGAAAGATGATTATGGGAATCTGTTGCTTTCTAAAGATACTAAGCTTCTAAGAGAGAGGAAAGCATATATACCTTTAAACTGTTCCATTGCTCTTTTTCAGGAGTGAAATCCATGATAACTCACAGATTTTGCATTGATTTTATGTATAATAAGAATAATCTAAGTAAGTAAAGTGGAAAATATACTTATAGCCAAAGAAAGACATTTGGATGAATTTGATATGCCTGTTTTTTGGGGGGAGGGGGACATCACTGCCCTCTGGTGGTCGTGGGAGCTACCCAGCACTGCTTCTGAGAGCTGCTGCTGGATTTTTACTGCCAAGCCCATGGGCCGCAGTCCTGCACTCAACTACTTATACCACTGGGGCTCAGTCTGATATGCCGTTTTTATACACAATATGAATCATGAAACTTACCAATGAATGATGCTTTACTTTTTTAAAAGTCACATACTAAGAAGTGTGATTATTGAATGCAATGATAGTCTAATATGCTCAAATTTCTGAATCTATCCTCAAGAACACATCAACAGATATATTAAAAGAACAGACAAAAACATCCAGTATTAAACCTGTTAGCATAACTAGAAGACAGAGACTATCCATCATTTAAGGACCTATAATTTAAAAATAACCCACCAACTTTCAACAGAGCTATACCTTCTGTCTTGAATTCTTAGCAGCAATCAAATATCTTGAAAAAAATTAGATTTGCTGGAAAAAATTAAGTTTAATTTTAAAATAATGAAGATATTCCTGTTAAATCAGAAATGAGAGAAGAAAATGGGAATGATATAATGGGGATGCTGTTGTAGTTGAAGAAGCAATCTTGAGAGAAGAAAGGTCAAAGAACATTTGAAAAATAAAAGGTCTTACGTGACAGTCAACCATAAAGAAAGTCAATGTGATTATCAGGATTATAATCTTCCACACATTGCCTTAAAAATGTCCCCAAATTATAAAACTTTGCTACAGACATTCAAAGAAAATTTGTAACTGATATAAAATTTCTATTAAAAACTGATGAGTGGGTGAGAAAGAAAATGATCAGCTGATAAACCAAAACAAACTGAACAACAAATTTACACAGTCAACCTCTCCCAAGTAACTTGGGGTATTGAAAAAATAACAAGATACCATTAATACAAAGGTTAAAAATTAGCAAGAATATGCAAAACATGTAGACAGCAGCTGGCTGAATTTATTAGAGAATTACAACTAGTAGACAAAATAATATCAAAATGATGCATAAATTAATTTTTTGCCATAAATAGATATGAAAGACAACATAGGAAGGCTTTCTGAAGAAAAGCAACACAACTAAAATATAAGTTCATACTTACACCAAATTTATTGGAGATTGTTTTCATGGAAAACAGGCAAAGAATTCTAATAGATGTATAAATGGATTTTTTAAATACTATCCCAAAAGGTAGAATAGAACTAATACTGAAAATTATAGCCCATGTTTTATTAAATAAAGAAAGCAAGAATTTTCTGCATATAGAATGGATTGAGTATTGAATGGACTAATTAAATACCAGAAATTTATTCAAATTCAATTTTAAAATATTTCATAGAAATGCTAAAAATTTATAAAGTTCAATAGAATCTCAGGAATCAATGAAATTAAGATCTCAGGGCAAGGAGACTACCAGTGTCAAGTTTAAGCAGTGAAGGAGCATGTTAGAAAAGTAAATTTTAGAAAGATTGGACCAATGGCTTTTCATCTAGCTTGGATGTTTTCCAATTATCAGGAGAAAGAAACACCTGAAAAACTAAAGTTTTAACTATGCATTATCCTAAAAAATTATATTCATGAGTCCTTCTAAAGCATTCTGCCAGAAGTTACTCAGAAAACATGTCTAAAGTTTATAAAGCGATAGACTCATAAGGTTATTAAGTCAGCATTATTTCAATTGCAAACATTTAGAGGTAATTCTGCCCTCTCCTATAGGATGACTCAGAATCAGCATCAACTCAGTTGTGGGCATCTGCATCATTGCACGCTGTTTCACTTCTTAAAATGAGTTTGTTAAGCTTTACCTCGGTGAATAAGAACAAATACCAGATAAATAAGGCAGTTACTGAAATTCATTATTCACATTCAATTAGATTTGAATGAAATTGCAATGATATGGAAGTGATGAGGAAATGGCATATCTAGGAATATAGTTTTTAGATTGCATTAATGATATATAGGTGATAAAATAAAGTGAGGATAACCTATAAATGGAATACAAAAATAAACAAATAAACTAGCTCATTCAAACTAATAACACAACCATATTGAAGGTTAAAACCACAGCGAAGAACTAGTCCACGTAACTCTAAAGTGAAATACTTTCAGAAGAAATCCCTAGGTAAATAGCAAAAGAGCTATAAAAATGACTGATGTCTGAATATTAGTCCTATTTTCATACAGATATCATTTGGTATATTTGAAATTAATGTGAGGTCAGTCCACATATTGTGGATGTCACGGTATTTACAAAAGTGACTCACAGAGTCTCTGATTTAGAGTTTCCAAGAGTTCAGCACAATTCATTAACAAATTTATTATGTATGTGCTAATGCATCCATAAAAATCAGTCTATATTTCAAAGTGTAATTTAATAAATTGTTCTTATTCAATACAAATATTTTACTTTTCCATTCATTAAAGTAAATTGAATTTATCAGTTCAATTAATTTAATTTAATAAAATTGAGACTATTATAAAACATGAATAGAATTTAAATAATAATCAAAATACGGTAATTGCTGCTAAGGTTCAAATGTACCCTATGCAGTGCAATTTTTTCAAAAGCATGAATGAGACATTGTCCATGTCTTAAAGAGATGCAAAAGGAAATTTAAAAAAAATGAATGATCTGTCCCCAGTGTGTGATGGGATATAGAAAGAATCATTGTAATGTGTAGATAACATCTCATAAAATATAAAATCATATTTTGACGCATGCATTTTAGTTTTCTGTAGTGACTTACAGATATTACCAATATTTTAAGTTATATGCTTTGAAATGAATGCATTTTCTGTTATGGTTATATGTTAAATCGTTACTCTAAGAACTTTGTAAATGCCTAGTTTTATTTAGAATAAACTTATTGCAAGATCCTGTACTTCCTACATGTATTTTCACAGAAATCCTATGGAAAGTTATCCATAGAAGTGTGGATATTCTAATAATAAGTTTTCTAATAAATATTCATGTCTGGATCAAGATTTGTCTACACTAGTTTTCAAACTTTATTTCAAGTCGTTCTAATGAATTATGCAGTTCTACATCCAGCATTCTTCTTAGGATGACTTCCCATCCAAGTACTAACCAGGCCCAACGCTCCTTAGCTTCTGAGATCAGACAAGATCCAGTGCATTCAGAGTGGCATGGTCGTAGAAAGGATCACCTCATTCACCTCTTAAGTACATCCATCTTAATTCTTCAGCATATTTGTCTATATCCTGCAAATGGATAAAATTTGAAAACATGAAACAAAGGATCCTTGACACTGCAGTTAGTCTTTATGCTCTGTGATCTACTTGAGCTCCTAACGCTAGAGGAACTACTTTCTCAAGCAGGCTGAATTAATTGGCGGTGTGCTCCAGATGTTGGGTGCTGACTAGTCTCAATTTCTATTACTCCTGGATAACGCTGCCTTTCTCAGGCTTTCGCAGCTCATTTTTAAATATATCGGTAAGTACATCAAATTCTCAGTAAATGATTGGAAGTAGAGCATTTTCATGTATGCTGTCATTTTGTAATAGCATGCTTACTTGCATCTAGAAATAGTCATTTACCATAGCATTCAATTCTTTTCCTATTGACTTGTTAGCACAAAAATCTCACAGACACATCCAAAGAGAAGGCGACTTCAGCTAAACCTTTTTGAATTCTGTTATGCTCATGAGGAAAACCCTGCCTCACTGCGAACAGGAATTTCCCCCTACAGAACCCAAAGTTGGAGGGTCAGGGGGCACATATTTTCTAATTCAGTTCTTAGAAGTGGTCATGCGGCCCTTGCTTTTGTTGCTATCTGCAATTGAAGCCGATTCCACCCTTTGCCTCCATATGCACACGGATGAAGCCTGACCTGGACATGGCCCATCCCACAGGGAGTCTTATGCTTGAAGACACAATAGCAGCCGTACTGTCAACCGTTCTCAGTGAGGGTTTCCCACTCTTTTCCTGACCCACTGTTTCACCAAGCACGTATCCTCCTCCAGAGGTTCTTCTCTCTTGGTAGTATGTCCAAAGGACAAGACACAAAGACTGCCAGCCTTGTCTCTTAGGAGAAGTCTGTCTGCACTTCTTCCGAGAAAGATTTATCAGTTTGCCAGCCCATGGTTCTTTCATTATTTTTCAAAAAATTTTGATTTCAAACATGTCAACTTTTCTTCAGTGTCCTTTTTTCATTATCTAACTTTCATCTGCTAATACAGTCAATGGAAATACCATGGCTTGGGCCAGGTACACCCTAGACCTCAACGTAATATACTTGTTTTTCAAAAAGACAGGTAAGGTGCAACAGATGCTTGCAATGCAACCTTTCTTTATCTTCCCTGCTGCTTTGGTGAACTTTGATTATTATCCAAGCAAGAAACAATTCCGTGACAATTTTAATCCTTTCCCCATTTAGCATAGCAGCTTCAGTCCAGGTGTAATGGCTGTAATATTCGATCTCCTTCAGAAAATGCTTCAAATACTTCTCACTTTCATCATGTCATGCACTAAACTTATGGTGGTAGTGAATCAACTGTATAGCTCAGGTTATTAATCTTCAATGCTGAGGCTGAACTCTCTTTCATAAATTCAGCTTCTAGGATTTTTCTTTCAACATACAGATTACATAAGTATGATGAGAGAATACCACACAAGTGTACACCTATCTTGTATTAACATTGTACCAGTCAGTTCCTTGTTCTGTTCACATAACTGCCTTGAAGTGTTCTGGCCTTCCCGCTCTTCCTAAGGCTCTTCATAGTTCTTAAGATACACAGTCAAGCACCTTGCAAGAAAACACAATTAAACATCTTGCCACTGTTCTCTACCTTAAGCCAAGATCCATTTGACATCAGTAATGAAATCCCTGTTCTCTGTCCTCTTTTGAATCCTGCCTGAATTCTAGCATCTCCCTCTGAATCTAGTGTGGTGGCATGTGTGTTGCTTTCATGCGGGAAGTTATAAAGACATGTGTAAACATAAGTTGTTAGGATAGAACCTGTGTAAGTATATAGTAAATGCTAGTAGTGATTTTTTTTAGTCTTCTATGTGCACATGTACAATATATGCATGTTTACATATGTGTATGTTTACATATATGCACACACAATTACTCACACATATAAATATCACATAAATAAATTAAACCTCACCATAAAGAAGACAAAACTCTTCACAACTACACACATAATAATCATCAAGGTCAATCAAGAAATTATTGATACTATCAAGTATTTAATTTTATATTAATCAACTATCAATTGTCAATCAGCATGGAAAAATCAATCAAGAAATCAGATCAAACTTTTCATTGGGAAATGTGCTGCAGAAGTGCTTTTTGCAGTATTATAAATGTATACTGTATTTTAAGTGAACACTGATTAATAAGTTCAAGACTCAAAACACAGTATTTTCAACAGCTTATATGCATGCAAAATCTTGAAAATGAAGAATTGACAGAACTGAATTTGTGGCAATTAATATGTGAGGAGGTAATCCTCCCTCCCCTCAAAAAAGTTTTTTTTTGGTTTCACACAGCTGTTTACATTTTCTTAAACAAAACAACTGTTTTTCCTTCAAAGTACTATTCAATACACTTAATACCTGTGTCAAATCTGAGATTCCATTCTTGGAAATCTTTGTCAAATTCCTTTTATTGGAGGACTGATAGCATCTCCCTGGTTTCTTTCCATCACCTCTTCTATTTGATCAAATTGTTGTCCTTTCATGCCCCTCTATTCATGGAAAGAAAATGAAGTCACATGGAGTGTGTCAGGTGACTAGGTGTGTCTGAGACAAGAGAGACATCATTTTTTTTTTTGACAAAAACTTGCAAACGGAAGTGGCTGCTTGAGCAGGTCCATTGTCATGGTAGCAGGACCAGTCCCCTGCCTGCCACAAATCAAGCCATTTAGACATTCTTTTTCAAATGTCTAAATAGAAGCTGGTTAACAGTCTGACCTTGCGGAGTAAACTCCAACTGCATTAAATGTCAACATGTTTGTCCATTCAGAAGGTGATGGAGGTCCAGAACAAGGTTGGTCATCAGTCAGCAGTTCACCTCTTAGAAACAAGAAAACAACTCCTACACTTTAGTTGTTCCCATAGTCCTGTCCTTGCAAGCTGTGTGCACCATCACACCAATGTCTGTGGCATTTTTCCTGAGCAGGAAACAAAATTTCACAGTCACAGGCTGTACTTTTAAATTTGCCATCACATAAAAGGATGTTCCAGAAAAATTGCTTTTATAACAAACATAAAAACAAACAAAAACAATCACTGTGACCAAAGCGAAACTTCCCAGGTGAAACTTGGGGTGCACTAACTCAGTAAGTGACTTGATGCTCACCTGCTAGAGGAAAAAAATGTGCACAACAAAAACTCTGCTCAGCCCAGCACAATTTCAGTGTGTTGGGGTACTATACCATAAGCTACCTAAATAACTAAAATATATTTCTTGGATTAAGTATGGTCAGAATGGTTCTAAACATCAAGGGTGCTGATATTTAATATTATTTATTTAGGAGATGCCATCAGGAATGTCCAATCCTATAAAATCAATGTCTTGCTTGAAAAGGTAATTGTGATTCCTATTGTTGAATGTTATCATGTTGTCAGATATGTTCTAATTCATAGAGACTCTTTATATAAAATAATGTAATACTGTGAAAACTTGCACATCCACACTATATTATTTTGTTTGAGGTCATTGTAATATTTCCTAGTGTGTGATTCTCTTATTGCTAAACTTCTAGTTTATTAACCAACATGTAATTTCTTTGGGAACTGGCCCTTCTGATTAAATTTCTTAGTACTTGAGATGAAGTCTTCCCTTTTGTATCTGAGGAACATCCTGGCCGTACTTCCTTAAGATAGATTTATTGGTGTTCTGGCAATCCATAGTACTTACACCTATCTTTTTTCAAATATTGCAATTCAAGTGTACTATGTATTCTGTGGTCTTTTTTATTCATTATTCAATTGATTAAAGTAGGGAGTAAATGTAAAATAGTAAGACACTCAATGAGATGCATTGTACTGTGGGATGGCTCAAATACAGCAACGGTTTTGAAGGTCAGGCTGCATTCTGTTTTTGTTACACTTAAAGTTTAACTATGAATCAGAACCAATGCAAACACACTGACATGAAGTTGAACTTAGTGGCACCTAATAGCTGAATTTATATTTCACAGGGCAACACTGTAATCTCAGATTTTCAGGTGACATAGGAGGAAAAAATAAATGTTGCAGATTATACTTTAACTCTGTAATTGGAATAGCTTAAAGAACTTTTATTTCTCCTTTTCTAACACTCTATTTTTCTATGAAATTATTAAATAAAATTATATTTAATCCTTTATTGATATTGTAATAAAACAAAACCAAAAGTAGTTTCTGAAAAATATAAATTGATCATTGAGCTTTGCAAGCTCATAATGTGATGATTTCATGCCTCTTTTGTCATACCTACATTTTCTCAATTTATGATCAGGTCAACAAAGTAGAACTACTATAAAAATACATTAGAAGCATAAAAGTTTTCACACCTCTTTTGATTTTATTAGGAAACTTAATAACAACATAAAATATATCACATATATTAACCAAACTAACAAAACATGTGATATCATTACATTTAAAATATTGATAGAAAAATATGAAAATAAATATCATTAGTGAAAGATTATAGAAATTGAAAATATTGTGACTGTCAATAGGCTACTTGAAGGTCAATAAAATAATAGTTTAATAGCAAGAACTAAATCACAAAAGAAGGCAAGTAGATATTATACAGTAATATTCTTAGATGATCATAGGAAACACATCAACATAGGATGATTTTCATACTATGAAAATTAGTTAATTATTGAATAATTAACTAGCTATAGAATTAAATTACTGGTGTACTTTTGTTTGTCTAGGTAAAGTAATAGGAAAGGAACTTTTGCATATCTTATAATGTATGGTTGCAAAATATGACAGTTGTTTTTGTTTTTACTACATATCTGGGCTGGTCATACTAAGTCAAATTGTTCTTCTGCTTTAGATCTTATAGTGTAATATTTCACATGGTAATTTCTTAGTATTTTTGACTATGTGAAATATCATGCAATTCTACCCTAGCCTCTAAAGAGACCCAAGATGTCTCAAGTTGCAAAGTTTTCAATGGAAATGACAGATCTAAGACATAGTAGAGGCACAATTGATCAACATGAAGCAATTGTGGAATGTGTAATATAAATATGACTTTGAAAACATTTCAAAGACATGAAAGGAATGAGCATAAATTAGATACAAATATGATTAGATACATTCATTTAGCATATACACCACAATTTGGTAAGATGATATAATGCAAATAGTTGACAGCCATTCCCCCAGGTGTATAAGTTTGAGCTAAATATTAGCATTTTCATATTGTGCGTTAGGTAATTAGTAAGAGGTTTTACATTTCTGATCAACATATCCTTATTATTACCTGTTGACCAAATTTATTTTATTTCCATGAAGAATTCTTAATTCACAAGAATTAATAGTGAATATGGAAAGTAAAAGTCCACAATCAGTTGCATCTTATTCAAAGAATGCTGTGAATACTCAGTTATAAGGCAGAGAGGAATTACTCAATGAAATTCTATTGCCACATAAAATATGGAGGTTTCCTTTAATGTGAAAGGTATGCTCATGTAGACAGGAGTGACATTTGGGTGTGGGAGGTAGATTATTACAATCTTGCATTCATTCCCAAGTGAAAATGATAAGATTACTATTTTGGGGGTTTTTAGTTTTCCTCTCTGAAAACATTTTACCCTCTGGTTGACATTGAAGTTTTTTCAAGCTACATATTTCAGATATACAACATATTACCTAAATTATGTTCTCAAGTAAACATAACATATCCAAATAACACAAAAAATCAAAGATTGAAAAATTCGTAGAGTAAATATTGTTTGATTGCATTTTAGATGGATGGACATTCAATTGTCATAGAAGAAGCAACCAATAAATCAAATAGTGTGTCACATTATACAAATATTCTCAAGACTTTGTTAAAGTGCTAAAGAATAAAATGTCAAGTGAGGACTAATGCATCAAGTACAATTTATCCATGCTCTGGCATTTTTAATCACCTCATATGCATGTGACCTGCATAAAAGCAATAAATAAGGAAAACCATGTAAGACATTATGCATTTTAACCATGGTGTTGGCAAAAAAATATCGAAAGCATCACACATGGTCAAAACTACAAATAAATGTATTGAAACAAGTATGCATAATATTCCTGAGAAACAGGGAAGGGGAAACTCCGTCTCCTTACTTTTCACACGTTATCTGGAAGTAAGAGCACTGAGAGAGGGACATATTTTTTTTCTAAACAGAGCTTCATTGAGAAAGTAGACCTTCCACAAGATGAAATGGCTTCAGCATAGGCTCAAAGACAACAATTGAGAGGCTGACATAAGGCCGGGCAGAGTGTGGTTCCATTGCACATGAAGCAGAGTCAACTCAAAGGCACCTAGCAACAGCATTCAAAGTCATGTGTATGTGAGAGGCCCAGGTTCAAGTCGCTGAAGAGGAGGCAACAAAAGTAATGTTTAATCTTCCTGAGTGCTTTCTTTTATGTATAAATCTAAACATATGCCATATTTACTTTCAGGTGCAAATTAGACAATTTATTTTAAATTGTCTAGCATGGAGTTCTGATCATTTTGGGGGGAAAGTTTTGGACAGCTAAATTCAAATTGGCTGTTCAAATCCACCAGCCATCCTGTGGAAAAAGATGAGGCTGTCTGCTTCAATGCATCTGGATAGCATTGGGAATGCCATGTATTTCTGCTACCAATCAGAATAGATTGAATGGTAGTGTGTGGTCAAATGTATGAAGTGTGTCAATTTAATGGGGATCCAACGTATCAGGTTAGTAACAATGGATTTAAATATTACTATCTCACTATTTTTCTACCTTTCACAAATGAAGACCTTTCTATCTACCCAAGTCACCAGTAAGTTTAAAAGTGTAAGCATCGTATAAGTCTGTAAAAGTAATTTTATATTTGTACTTCAAATATTCATATGAAAGTGTTGCTCCATTTAGCAAAAGCCGAGCTCATGAATTTAAATAAAATAAAATTTAGGAAAATGTAACTTTCAAAGAGTTAGCACTTTAACATGTCTTAAAAGTTAGACTAGTCTTAAAGTATTAACACTAGTTTTCACTTTGTAAAAATTAATTATACTACAAAGTTACTGTAGTTTCAGATGATAAAACTGCACTATAATTATGGCTCAGATGGCACTGTTATTCTTAGCTCCTATTTTCATTTGTATATAACTTCATGACAAGCACCTTTTGGGGGTAGAATTTCTCACATTTTCAAGCAAAATTAGATTTTTTTCTAGATTGTTTGAATAAGCAACAATTCACCAACTGCTAAGATAAAAAAGGGTATTTTATACATGCTATGGGAAAGTTTTCTTATACTTTTAAACATAACTTTCAACAGTGCTTTATAATATGTATCAATTTTACATTTTTATTTTATACATGTTTTAAACTTATTATCAAACATGAAAATAATGTTCTTAACTTTTGAAAGTGGAATAAGGGAATTTAGGGTAATTTTTGAAAAAAAATCCATGTTTTGATTGAGTGTTTAAATCAGGGAAGGAGAATAAATGTGGCAAAATATTTATGGAGTTTTTGCTACACAATCTAAAATGACAGCATGGATTTAATTTTAGATTTGCAGATGTTATCTTGAATATAATGCTCTTGAGAATCCATCTATTTATGGCAAAAAATTATGACTATCTGGCATTCATAGTGTGGGTAAAATTGGTTATATCCTAAAATATGGCATAAGGGTAAATGCAGAATTGTTGTTATCCAATCATGAAAGTGAACCTGAGAACTGTTTACTTGTACCAAAGAACTTCTGCAGTCATTTCTCAGATTAAATCTCAAAATGCACCCATGATCCTTGACTATGAACAGTTGATTCTGTCTGGAGTGGTTAGAAAATCATGCTGAATACTGGAATTCAGATCACAGATATTCTTTATGCCTTCATCAGCAACAGTGTGACATCTGTATAGAAACCTTCTAGCCTCCCTCATGCAACAACAGTTCTATATTTGGCAGTTACTATTTGCAGATTCTGCTTGTATTTACTATACTGCACATTTGTCAGCAATGAAGCATTTGCTTAAAAATTCAGACCTTGGATTTCTCAAAGCTGTGTCAGTATATCCAAATGTCACTGCCTCTATTGCACATAGACATGCATCCAGATGAAAAGGATAGTAACCTCATCTTGACATCTTGCAGTGTTTTACCTTAAAAATCAGTAATGATGATAGCTCTCGAGAATAAGAACTCCCAATTATTAACTAATGAATCATTACTTACTATTATTAACATGCCTTCATCATCTGGATGGATTTTGGGTTTAATCTGTTGTAGGAAAACTAATACTCAGGATCCTAATTCTAATTTTGTATAAATACATGGTGAGGGAGAAATAACAGCAGCAGATAGAAATATGCACATATGCCAGTTAACCATGCTATGGAGAGATCATCTGGGTGATCTGTGTTTAACCACAAAACTGTCACTGTGATTCATACTAAGAATGGCTTCACTAGTCATGGCTACTTTTGAAGATGGAAGAAGGTTTGAGAAATTTATTGATAATAGAAAAGTAATGGAAGTCCATTCTCCCCTAAGGATCCAGAAGGAGTACAGTCCTCCTAACACACTGACTTTAGCCTTATAAGATTTTTTTCAAAATAAAAAGTAAGATTGCATTGCTTAAATCACCAAATTTGTTATAATTTATTACAACATAAACAGGAAACTAATCCTCAAGCTTCTCCCATGTTTAGTAATGTGCATAATAAAAGGATGAAAAAATATGAGCAGTATTTTCTTAAAGTGATTGGAGGTGTATAGGCACTTGAAGGTTTTTTTGGGAAAAATAACAAAACACAAAACAAAGGCTGATCTACAATGAATGAAACATTAAAAAGTGAGAAGTTTAAAATTATATGAGAGTGAATGTGTAAGAAATTTACCACTTATAATGGAGAATTTTTTCCCAGTACAGCTATTATTAATCTAAGTGATCCTTAAGGGACAGGACACCCCAAATCACTTAATAGACTGATAGTGACAGCATTTGTACAGATATGACTGCCTGTGCTTTGCACAGACTAATTTTAATTAATCAATGCTTTTGCAACATGGCCTCATTGCTATATTATGCCCTATCATCTGATCCAGATAATTCTGTAGGGTAGGCTTTGATTATTAGATTATTCTGCACTTTTCTTTTTGGTCTTTACTATTTTGTGGTAGCACTTTTGTTGCTGAACATATAACTGACATCAAATTGCTCACATTCATATATCTATAATTCTTTTTATCTCCATCATGTCTTTTGAACTCTTATTGTTAAAAATGTCATCAAAACAGCCAGCGTAATAATGCACTTTTAAAGCTCTATGTGTATGACATAGACACATAGAATCTGGACTATGCATAGAAGTTACCACGATTTTAAATGAACCTGATCGAAACATAACAAAGCAGTAAAAACTGAGAAATGGCAACTCACTTGCTCAGTGAATTCACTCAGAAATGGGGATAATCTAAGCCTGGAAAGAAATGTCTCACATAACTATATGGGACATCTGTTAAAATACCATGCCTTGCTCAGATTCTTTGAAACTCACATTTTGATGCCCCTTGAGTCTTTTACAATTTTTTTGGATATATCTTACTTTGGAAATTCCCTGAAATTTGTTTCTCTAGTAAACTTTGATTTCTTGATTTTGAAATTTAAAGACATAACTTTGCTGCATTCATTGAGGGTTTTCTAAACTTTGACATGTGCCATTCAAATCAAGACTTTATATTTTTAATAATTTTGTTAGCAGAAAAGGATAAAGGCTGCATTTTTACTTTTTGATTTTGTTTCTTCCAACCTAATTAGATGCTCTTCTCATTATTTTGGGAGCACTTGGGGCAGAATGGTTTCACTTGGCCTGCTAACCACAGGGCCAGCAGTTTAAAACCACACTCCCACTAGCTGTGTGGGGACAGAGTGGTGTTGGAAGAGAGGGACAGGCAGGGTGCTCAGAAACCCACAGGCCTAAATCTACACTGTGCTACATGATTGCTACCAATGAAATGATTTGGTGGCAATGAACTTAGTGTTCCCATGCTTCTCATTTGTAGGCAGCCTTGGCGGCATGGAGAGTTAGCTACACATTGAGTTGCTGACTGCAATGTGATTTACTCAAGGTCAATGGCAACTCCAATGCAGAAAGATGAAATCTTTCTCCTTTTCTAAAGACTTAGTGTTTGTGTCTCAGATTGGAAACTCACAGTGACAATTCTACTTTCTTACAGGATCTTACTTTGAATCACAAGCTGCTTAAGATGAAATGGTGATCTTATTTCTTCTCCAAATTAAATGGGATATGTCCTTACTTTAGAGTAACTATTTATGGCATTCCATATCCAAAAGTAACTATTACCAGGGGCAAAAAGTAAACTTCAGCCGCTACTCAAGGAGCTTCACTCTCTTGTCTCATTTCCCAGGTTTCTGATTCATCACAAGCGAAAGTAAGAGCTAGCTGAGGAATCCATGGGAGAGGCAATAGCTGAAGAGACATGGTCAGGATCGCCTGCTTTTTCTTACAAACTTTTAACCCAGTTCACTCTGCCAAACTGTTCAGATAAGCGCTGCAGTTGCCAAGAAAGGGGGAGCTACTTAAAGAAATTTGATGAAGCATTGCTTTGCTTACATAGTGATGAAGGAGAGCAAGACGACATTAAAAGGGGTCATGGCCAGAGTGTGACTTCCTGCTGTAGTCAACAGAGGAAAGATAGGGTGGGTGCCCATGTCTGTATGTTACTAGAAAAGACATTTTTATCCCCTGCTACAGCCAATGAAAAAATGTGGTTGGCTAGCTGTCACTCAGAGTATTTACTATCTCACCACATGGTGAGAGGACAATAGCCAGGACTGTCACTTGAAGCATCAGGGCTCTGTTGGAGAAAATGAGGCTATTAGCTTTTGTAAGATTTAGATATGGAATGATCCAAAGGGATAATTCTACCCTGTCCAATAATTTGATATGAGCCAGAATCAACTTCAAGGCAGTTAATTCGGTATGGTTTGGAGATGTCATATGTGATAGGTTATGCCATTAAGTGATATTATGATGCTATGTATCATACATGAGGGATAGTTTTCTGATAAGAAAAAAGAAGAAAATTTTAATTTTTAGTTCTAGACATAAAGCCCCCTGGAAGGTAATCCAATGGAGTTTGTGAAGGTTATACTATGCTGTTTTCCCTGCAATGATCAAAATATCAATAAAACTTTCTCATCATCCTCTGCCACTTTACACAAAAACTAATGGAATTTTCTGTTGATTTGAACTAAATCAAAGACATTTTCTTTGGTTCAGATCTGTATATTATTATACATTGCTTTAACAGCCACTGTTTGAAAGTTCCTGCCAGGAGATGATAATAAATACTGATATGGAAGTTTGATAGCAAAATATTAAAATATGTAATTTAAAATGGATATTTTAATTTATATAAATCAGATTTCTACAAACAAAATGTTCTGCTTCACTGAAAATAAGGTATTTGTTTGATGTCATTGTAGCTTAAAAGCTATAAAGAGTTTAATTGCTCCTTATATATATTTTTCATTTTGGCTAAAGGGTTATCTTATTTATTGTGCTCAGATTTTTATGCCACATAAAATGTCAGCAAAGCAATGCTACTATTTTCACGGTAGAAATATACACTCAGTTAGTCTCTGAGGCAATGAACTACAGACAAGACCAGTTCTCAGTGTCCGAGGAGCTGGAGGAGAAGCCACATGGCCTTAACTAGACCTCTGAAGCTGGAGAGGCCACCTAGAGACTCCTGCCAGTGCTGAGTTGCTTCTACCACCACTGGATGCTGTTGATGGACCCTGAGCCCTGGAAGCGAGGAGTCATAGGGAGACCCCTGCCGGCGCCAGGACTCTGCACCCACTGGCCTGTGATTTTGTAAGTCAGAAGGAGACTTTATAGATTGATATCAGGCATATGGACTAATTTTGGACTTATTACTTTGTACTGCACTGGGCTGGGATGCTTTCTCAATGTCCCATTCCTCTTGTATAAAAACATTTTCCTTATATATATAAAAAAATGAAATATACATTCAAGTAATAAAAGTAATTATATCATATTTAATTAGTTCAGAAAATGCTACTATGCATAACTTTAAAAACAGAACCATTTGAGAAAATGTTATATTTAAAATCAATTTATAAATTTGCTTATCAAATCTGCTTTGCTTTATTCATTTTTAATTTAAATTTGTTTTCTACAATTTTTATTTAGAACATGTACAACATAAGTATTTTCAATGTCCCTCAATGTTTGAGTTAATTGAGTAAATGCCAATTATTATTATCCTTTATTAAAAGTTGAAGGTCAAGAAAGAATTATAGCTTAATATCTTATTTCTAAACTCATAAAATAATTGAAAAAATTTGCATTATAAGATTTATATATGAATGATCTAAAATAAAATTAACCTGACTCTCATAATTATTAGTGATGTAATATTTTATAGGTAAATAAGAAATAAATATTTCAATACATAATTCTGGTAATCACATAATATTTAATACAAAACTGATTATTGTTTTATCTCAATACACTTTATGTAATTTTGTTATAAAATGCGTCATTAAATTTAATAAAAGTTCATTATGTCTGAGGTGTATGGCCAGAACACCTACATGAGGTAAACCACAAAACATTGCAGTGTATACTACATTCCTGCACATAAAAATAATTTTACTTCTGGTTCATCATCTTATTTAATATTGCATCAACCCAGTAGGTCAGATTTCATAAAAGAGGTTTTTAGGTTTAAAAATAAATATAACCTTTAGTAATACTCATTGGTTTAGTAAATACCAACTAACATTAACCAAAATTATGTGGATGACTTTTGGCAACTATATTTGAAGTACTGCAGGCATATGTATTATATTATTTGAGTCATAAAATGCAATGAATCAGTTAAAGGAAATGTGCTGCCATTATGCACCTCAAAGCCTATAGGATATTTAAACAGATCTAATTTCAGGTTACAAAAATCTTTTATGCACTCATTTAATATTACTTCTTCTAAATCTCAACTTCCAGAAACAGAATACCATTTTTTCAATGAAATCATGAAAATGTCAGTAAAGGATGCATGACAAGAACCCATAATTTATAAGAAGATCACAGATAATAAGCCTGCTTGCTGAGTGGTTACCATGCAGATCTGCCATCAGAAAGGCTGGCAGTTCAGAACCACCAGTCACTCGGCTGAAGAAAGATGAAACTTTCTACTCCTCTACACAGTTCTAATTTAGGAAAATGAATCCCGTTTCTTGGGTTGCTGTCAATTGGCATTGATCTTATGGCAGTGAGGTTTGGTTTGCTCTGTGTGAATTGGTAAAGATTCCCCAACAGCTTGGTGGTTTACATATTTTGCTGCGATCTGCCAGGTCAGTTCTTGCATTGGCTCTCTCCTCCAATAACACTGACCTGGCGCAGTCCTTTCCTGTCCAAGAGATGCTGGCAAATCAGTTAGAACTCCATGGCAGTGAGCTTAAGTCTAAATCACTTGCAGCTAATATTCAGAATCTTCTCAATAATAATAGGATAAAATCTGGATAATAATATCTGGATAAAATAGACTTTCTAGGTGTCATCCACTTGGAATCTGTTTATATATTAAAAAATACATTCCACATGCTTTTTTAGTAAAAGAAATATGTAACACTAACATGCATATAAAGTAAAAAAAGAAGATTTTTGAGAATTCTCTAAATTAAAAATTCTCTCTAAATTACTTTTTAGTTATAGATTCTGGGTATTTTTGAGGTATTAGTTGTATTTCTTTGAAATGTATGTCTTATTTCTGTGTAATTTAATTATGGACTTAAGTTATATAGTTTTAAAATATAATTCTTTGTTTAGAATGGCAGAAAAAACTCATCTTTAAACATTTTTATAAAATATAGTCACAAGAATTTAGATTGCCAAGTTATGTTCTGTATTACAACAAATATCTTAAATCTCAAAATTGATATAAGACTTAGTTTTTCCACAACTATGTTTTGCATAAATGTTTATTTTCTGTGATCAATCAAAGTAATTATGTGTATATCTTGTAAAAGAGATTGGACATATAGTTTAGCTATTTTTTTTCTGATCCACCTCTGTCTTATGTAAACTCTCTAAAATCAAACTCAGTACTGGAAGGGATTGAAATGTATGATGCTCTTATGAAAAGCTTCTGAAATTGTAAATCTTTGTAGGAATAGGCAATTTCATCTTTCTCTGAAGGGACTGCTGCTTAGTCTGTATCATGCCCCTTTCAGTTAGTAGTGCAATGCCTAAGTGAAAGAAAATCATTCTCCTTATTTTGATGACACATAAATTTTTAAGAACTTAAAAACCAGATTGTTTATCTATAGGAGCATATAAAAACATTCTTCTTCAGATTACTAGGGGTTAATTTTCTCCTTTGAACTTTTCCCATTCGAAGGAGCATGGAAATACCGTATTTCTCCCTGGAAATAAATCTGCCTTTTTCAGAGCTTTAAACTGTACTGAGAACCAAAGTGAACTTTCCCTAATTTCACTTTTCAGATATATATAAATTAGAGATCCACATAAGGAAACTCATGTAAATTCAAATAATGCATGTCTAAAGAGACTTTGGAATGCATTAATAAAAAGTGAATGCAGAAAAAGTCGTTAGTTACTTTATAGTCATGCGTCTGTTCTTTCAGTCTTTAAGTGATTAAATTAACTTGGCTTTAAATTGTTCATTACAGATTTTAACTCATCACATAAATTGTGGTGCTTGCAGCTTATAATTAGGCATAAAGCACATCACATTGGTATTTAGCATTGAGTTGGGGTACTCAGAATTATCAGTAGCAAAAATCATTTAGCTTAAACTATGCATAGTATTAATTGTTAGCCTCTGCATGCCACTTTTTTGGTATGCTAAGCAATGATATAAATTTGTTTTAGCATATGCAAGATCTAAATTATGATTGGATAGCTACTTGATATCGTGTTCTATTATGTAAATCTATCTTGAAATTTTCTCTGTAATTACCATGAAGTTTATATAAATATAACAATACTAATAAATATGACTTAATTATTTTAAATCCATCTATTGAAAATGAGTAAGAAAAAATATTTTAACACTTAGTTGAATGAACTTCAGACTATTAATAATTTAAGAACATTAATGGAAGCATACATCTTCTTAATTATTACTATTGCTTATAAACTAGACATTAATTATATTATAAGAGAATCAGCTTTGTATAGTGGATTGAGTCAGGATGACAGATATGAGAATTAGTACTGTCTAGGAATCAATATTTAAATTTCCTATATTTACTTATCTATGTAATACACACTCTATATAAAATGAGGCTTAACGTTCTCCCCAAATTGAGATTTCTCTTTTTTGAAATTTCTCTTTTTAAAGCAAATGACATTTCTTTTCTCCGTCCTAACTTCTGAGAGTGTAGAGTCCCTTTATTTTCAGAACTAACAACCCCTCTAATATTTGGATCTGTCATATAGCTGACAAAAAGAAGCTTTGTATGAAAATAACAGTATAATTATGTCTTATTCATAATTGCTCAATGTGAGAAATTATGGCCAATTTGCAAATATTTAATTCATAAATATATTTTCATAAATTAAGTACAGTTTCTTGTAAATATTAATCTGGTATGTGCCCAATGGAGACAGAGATTATATGAATTAATGATAGTTTAGCAAGATGTCATGGTCTCAATCATGGGTGCTGTTGATTTGATTATTAAGAGAAAAATGCAAGTTTTTACATAAAATTAACTATCATCTTTGTGTTTACTTTTCTATTATTTATTTTAAATCCTTCTATATTGTAGAATTATAATGTACAGTTATGAATAATTAAATGGTTAGTAAATTTCCATGCTGATGTTTGTAGTGTAGAAGCATTTAATGTCAATTTTATAATATTAATTATGAACGAGGGCACCAGATTGGCTTCTAAGCATTTATATTCAATTATTCTTCTTGGAGGGATATATTATAATTAATTAAAACTTTACTGTCAGAAGTTAATTGTGCTGCTATTTGAAATCCAACACACAATGCTATTTGGAAAATGGGATAACATGAAAATGGCTGCAGTTATGTTAGATAGATGGATTATTGAATGTCTGTTGTGGATAATTGCTTTTCATATTTTTATGTCTGTATATCAGACATCATAACTTGAGGCTAGACTAAACCAGACTAGATAAATCTGAGTATGATCAGCCATCTAATAAGATGAGCAACATATGAAACAAAAGTATAAAGAAACAAATAATAATAGCACAAACTAGAAGTACATGCCTCGGGGTGATGTGCATGGAAGCAAGAGGCTGTGAGTGTTTGACATGAGGATAGCTTATGTTAAGCCTCGAACACTCTGTATCAACTAGACTGTTATTAAGTCAATGAACAAATTCATAAATGAAACTAAATGCAAAGGTATGAAAAAGGAAAGCAATTTTTCCGTAAATATCTTTTGAAAAGTTAAATCAAATTATTTAGAATTTTCATGAAAAGCTTTGCAGTTTTTCTGGATAATTATGATTGATCAGCATGATTTGGAATTAAATCAATAGCAGTGTGTTCGTAAGTCCTTGGATAGAGTCAAGACACGATCGCAGGATGCAACAACAGTATCCTAAATTGTGGTAACTCAGTCCCACTCATTCGACAATGCGTCACTGACTGGTCTTTTGATGTGTTTGCAGTTTCATACCAGAAGTTCCAGGAGACATAATGAAAGATTGAGTAAGAAGAGCAAGTGGCACAAATCAGTGTAGCTTAATTTATCACTTCTTTGAGTCCATGGAGACTCACAGGGATCCTCGAGGATAGAGAGAAATTGATCCTGTGGCTTTGCAAAAGGACTCCCACAGTCACAAAATAGAATGGAAGCAAAGCCAGACATAGCTTTCTGTGACAAGTGATCCTATTTTTAACTCAATATGAATTGTTGGTGGAAAATTGGCTATTTATTGAAATGGATCAGCCTAGGGATCAGTACAAATTATTTAGAACAATCCAAGGAGCAATAATAACAAGTTTCCCTAAATCACAAGACTTTGTTTAATAATTTACTGGTATAATTGCTATAATAATTTTATTATAGGATTATAACAGCTAACTATTCCAAAGTCATTTATTGTTTTCAAATTTCTACTTCAACAGTGACTGACTGGTATTAAAAGATAAGAAAATAGTTTATTTCTATTTTACCAATAAATATATGATTGTATTGCATTATTTAAGAAAGCTTATTTTATTAATATAGATAATATATATAATCAGTTTAATTTAATATATAATTTAAGAATATCAAAAGAGCTAATTCCTTATGTTGAAAGGCTTTAAGAAATAGAATGTGACAAAATTAATATTGCTAAACAGCTTTTGATGCAGCTATATATAAGTAGAAAATGTTATTGATAAATATAATCTGTTTTCCTCAACTGAGACTATTATTACTTAAAATATTACATATGAATTATCACATTATATGTGATGATTTTGTCTCATGAATTTTGGACATGCTATCAAGAGACACTACTCATTGGAAAAGGACATTATTTTTGCCAAAATATTGGGGCACGGAAAAAGAGGGATACCTTCAACAAGGTGATTTTACGCAGCAGCTGCAACAACGGACTCATATATGACTATTGTGTGGGACTGAGCAGTGTTTCATTTGGCTGTACATAACCTCACTATGAACAAAGCAAGAATGTGTGTGTGTACACACACACATTATATATATATATATATATATATCGCAGTCATTGAGTCAATACTAATTCATAGTGAACTTCTGTTGATTTTGGAGACTCTGTTTAGTTTATGGAAATATATATATATGTTATATAGAGAGATAATTGTACATTTATCTATATATCTATTGAAAGAGAGAAACCACTTAAAGCTAGACAATGTTTGAAAATTATTCCAGGTCTATACTTATAATAAATGTTTAGCATCATAATCATTTTAACATCACTGCTTTCACATTTCTGGCATTCTTTAGCTGACACAGAATCTAAATAAAGAATTTATGGAATTGGAAATGAAGCAACAGATTCCATGTTAAACTTGTAAAATAATTCCACCAATTAAATGGCTTGCTTTCATCCTGAAAATATATCAGGGAAGGCAATTTAATTAGACCCTGCATTTTGTGCATTTTGACATGTTGAATGAATAAAGGAAAATAAGTCAATTTTTGTATTGTTGAGATATCTACAATTCTAAATGTGAAGTGTCATTAGTTTTCATAGAAGCTCTGCTTTATAAGCATGATTTGGTTTTATTTCTAGCAATGCCTTGAATAAAATATCACTTAGGATTATTGAGGTTATTACATAAGCTTCTATTGCTTATCTGCCACTTAAACATGGCTCCTAAGAGGCCACATATCTTTATAAGTTTACAATAACTTTGTCTAAATATCTGTTTAGATTCATACTGAATAATACTCTAGATAACTCAAGTGAATAAAATTCTTAAGTGTTGTTGTATAAAACTAAAACGATAATTGTCTCTTTCCAACACTATTAAAGGCAAGGGAACCTGATTTTCATGGAAACAAAAGTATTTCCTTTGAATGAGCTAAATGGAATTTTAAGTCTGTGTGGTAATTATTAAATATTAATAATATTTATGTGAATTAGTGTTTCTTTGGTTAGAAATTGGAAGTTGACTATAAAAGCAATCCTCAGAAATTACCTTAGTTCTAACAATTCATCACCTCTGAGTTTATAGTCCAGGAATCTTAATTTAACAAAACTGTAGGTAAATCAAAGACATGCTAAAGTTTAATAACAACGTTTAGATGCTTAATATCACCAGATTAATAAAGTTCAGAGCCAATGGCTCAAATCATACCCGATGATAGAAACAAGAAGCTACATTATTTAAAATAAGCAATAAATGAATGAATGATGTCACCACATTGATTCAACAATGCAGAGGCAGTAAAGGCCAACTGGAAAGGAAGTAGTATCACTATTTCAAAGATGACATTATCCTCTATATAGACAATCTCCAAGGATTATAATTGCCCATTGAACTCAGCAAATGAGTTGAGCACAATGCTAACAACAAAAATGTTTTGAGTTTCTGTATTAGGAATATGAACACTCTAAAAAAGAGAAATTTTAGAAAAAAGTAATTTTAATAATATCCAAGAAAATAAACAGAAATAATGCCCATGGGTATAAACTGAAAGAATTAATATGAAAAGTTGGGCTGAGTCTTGGTGGTGTAGTGGTTGTGTGCAGGACTGCAGCCCACAAGGTTGGCAGTTCAAATCCAGCAGAGCTCTCCGGGAGCAAGGCTGGGCTTCCTACTCCCACCAGGGCTGTGATGCCACAAAAAATTAATATTAAGATTGAATGCTTCAGGAAATGGCAAATGTATTCAATACTTTCCCATTAAAACTTCAATAATGAGCATTGGTAGAAATAATCTTCATATTCATATATGATAAAAAGGGTTTTCAAATAGTCAAAGATGATCAAAAACACACAATAGTAATTAAAAAATATTGCTACTAGGGTTAAAGTTTCTACATGCATGGTTTTATTCCAAAGAAAACATGTTTAAATTTGCATCAGTGATCAGTGGGTGGCTGCAGCACTACATTTCTGTTAGTCTTGTGAAGGTCTTACTGGTCTTCAAAAACACATGATACAATCAGACCAGTGGATTACAAGGAGACACCTAGGCTAATGAAATTCAATGCTGAGAAGTAACCTCCAACACTATGGTCAGTTTGGCAGAGCAATTCTAAAGGGGAGTCCAGGAAAATTCTCTGGAAGGACCAAGGGTGACCAGTGGGGCTTATTACCAAGGTTGGCAAACTTGAGGAGGTCACTGGGGAAGCAGCGCTGAGGAATGTAACTTCATCATGGGAGTGAGCCTGCTCATTCTTGGAGGGCATCCTGCTTGTCAGGCGGGAAGTTCACCGAGGGATCTTCACCATTCACTCACTCTACAGCTCAGATATTACGCCTTTGGCCTTTGATTGACTCCTTCAACTCAAAGAACATGAAATGACACCTAGAGCCCCTCAAAAACATGAAGATCAAATGTCGTACTGCACAGCTTTAAATTGAAGAGTGCCAAATTATTTTGAGGTATGTTTATAAAAATGAAGAGCTTGATGTTGACTAAGTCCACATAAGTACATAAGCCTGTGTGATCCAAAGATGATGATAACAAAATACAAACTCTGGAAAGCATAAGAGTTTAAATCGTGAATGCCCCATTTGTAGAAGGCAATGGAGGACAGTGGGCATCTGAATGCATCCGCAGAGGATCTAGTCACATTAAGCCTCTGGCCAATTCTCTCTGACTAAAGACAAGTGACTCAAATAGATTTACTATCAGACAAAGATTATCGTAAACTTTGTTATGATGGATTGTATCATGGTATGCTACTTGATCACTTGACCTCCCTCTTGATCCAAATTGAATTTGCTCTAGGATTAAACAGCTGTTGCTCGTTCCATGTCAGAAATTTCTTCTATGGGGTCTTAAAATATTAGCGGTGTTCTTTTCTTTCTTATCCTTTATTTTTCTTTATATTACCATTATTAATTTCTTCTTTCTCTCCGATTTTTGTTCTTTATAGTTTCCATTAGTTTTCTCAGTTTATGAAATAGAGACAAAGTGGATGCTTAGAGAAAATAACTGAGGTTATCCTCAATCAGGGGGAGGGGGCGGGGTAATAGAAGATTTGCAGAGCAAGCAATGGATGTAAGGGGGTCATAAGAGAACCGATTGCAGTGATGTATATACAACCCTTTTTTTTTTAAAGCAAGTTAA
Organism: Nesogale talazaci; assembly: GCA_004026705.1. NCBI lineage: Eukaryota > Metazoa > Chordata > Mammalia > Afrosoricida > Tenrecidae > Nesogale > Nesogale talazaci. Next base: position 10,067 of record PVJH01023154.1, on the reverse strand, counting down.
CTATGGGAATGTATGACATGTGGATTTATAACAAGAAAACTAGTGCTGAAGAAGGAGGAGGAAAGGAAGAAGGAGATGGAGAAGGAGGAGGAGAAGAAGGAGAGTTTTTGCTTCGGACACAGGTAGTTTAAGTTAATAGTGGTGGAATAATTTGGAAAAGGGCATTGATAATGGTTGTACAGCTCTAGCAACATAATCAATGGCAATAAACTATCCATGTAGAAGCTGATAAATTGAAGAATGCTTTCTTTTGTACATATATGTGTGTATGTATATATGTATGTATATACATATAGATAATAATTTTGGGGGGCGATTCTTACATCTCTTATCACAATCCATACATTACATGTGTCAAGCACATTTACACATATGCTGCCACTATCATTTTCAAAGCAATCTCTTCCCACTTGAGCCCCTGATATCAGCTCCCCATTTTCCCCCTTTCATCCCCAGGTATCCTCTCTCATATATCATAGATAAGTTAGAAACAGTTTTTTCCCTCATATCTCACATCATTCTCCATCACTCCTCATCCACTGTTCCATCATTTATCCCCCATTGAACACCGCAGATTACTAGTGGACAAAGGCTCAGGATATAGAATAAGGAGAAGCTTCTTAATAGTGTAGGGGATTCTGTGAGTCAGGGGAAAATGCTTTGTAACTTATTAATGTGGTAGATTTACAACATTGTGATTGTACTAAATGTCACTGAATTGTGTACTCAAAATACTGAATTTTATGTTAGTGGAATTTCACCTTCATAAAATAGATTTTTTAAAAAATAAGCCTTAGACTTTCCAAATTTTTGTGAATATAAGTAAAGGTAGCAGTTATTACTTCTTTCTGGGTTGGTTTGCCATTCTCTGGAACAACTTTCTGTGTTTTAGTCGACATTATGATATCCATTTTATAATTTTAGGTGACTAGGTATCTTATTAAATCTGTTATATAAGTTTATGTGTAACTTACAAAAGATTCATTAATTTTCACATTGTTTACAATATTGGAGTCCTGGTGGTATTATGTTTTGGCCTACTAACCTCAATATTAGCAATTTGAACCCACCAGCCCTTTTACAGAGAACAGTTATGCTTTCTGGTTTTGTAAGCCTTATAACTTTGGAAACTCAAAGGAGCGGTTCTATTCTTCCCTCTAGGGTGATGATGTGATTGACTAGATGGTGTTGAGTGTGGGTTGGGTTTGATGGACCATCTTAGCACACTTCCCTCTCTTTTTATTTCCTGCTATCTTTCCCATTCTTCCTCCCTTTCCACATCTTTCATTCTTTCTTACAATGAAAGAGCTTTGATTATCTGGTGATCCACAATTATTTTGCCTTCTCTTTTGGCAAACACAACAAAAATGAGACTTTGCAATCCTGTAAAGATAACAACAGGAGCAGTTTGACCTTGTCCTACTCACTATGAATTGTCTCTATGCATGTGAGTTTTGGGGAACTATTAAGATACCTTTGATATGGACTGAGCCCTGGTGGTGTAGTGGTTGTGCACGGGACTGCGGCCCACTGCGTTGGAGGTTCAAATCCAGCAGCAGCTCCGGGGAGCAAGGCTGGGCCTCCCACCACCAGAGGACAGTGATGCCAAACAAAACAAAACAAAACATAAGATACCTTTGATATGTTTTGATCATAAGAAACCTCACGTACTCAGGTTGTTGTTGTGAGCCACTGCATTGGTTCTGACACAACGAAAGCCTGTGTACAACAAAAGAAGACATGGCCCAGTCCTGAACTAGTCTCACAATTGTTCTTACATTTGAGCAAAATCAATGAAGCCATTATATCTTGTAGAGAGTCTACGTGTTTTTCACTGCCGTCCACTTTACTAAGGATGATATCTTTCTTCCATGAATGGTATCCCCTAAGAACAAGTCCAGAGCGCATAAAATGCTATCTTGACATCATTGGTGCTAAGGGAGTTTCTAGTGATATTTGTCCCAAGACAGATTTGTATATTTTTTTAAATCCATAGTACTTTCCACATCCTTTATCAGCACCATAATTCAAGTGCATCGATGCTTCAGCACTCTTCCTTGTTCACCATCCAGCTTTCCCGTGCATGACAATGAGTTACCTGGTAATACATGACTCAGGGCAGGCACACCTTGGTCCTGAAAGTGAGGAACTTCGCCTGCAAAACTTTAAAGAATGTTGCACTGCAGATTTAACTAAGAAAATGCACTATTTTATCAGTTGACTACTTCTTCCAGGAACATTGGCTGTGGAATCAAGAAAGTAGAAATCTGTGACCACTTCAATCTTTTCTCTATTTATGATAATGTTACTTATTGGCCAGTTGTCAAGACTGTGGTCTTTATTACATTGAGTTGCTATCTATACTTATGACTATGATTCTTGATCTGCACCAGCACATGTAAAGTCTTCTTCACTTTTAGAAAACAAATTTCTTCATCTGCATAGCAATTGGAAAAAATATGTGCTACTTATTATACCTTATTATAAGGGCAAGGTGCAAGGATATTTTAACATAGGCATTATCACTGATTAGTACATTACTACAGTGAGCTAGACCATACATGCATTTTTAGCATAGTTTCTAGTAATCAAAACTCAGATCATGCTCAGTACTAGGCAGAAATTTTAGAGACACCTCCTTGTGCAAGGGTTATATATTCAAGTCCAGGATATATAAGAGGAAAAAAATCAACTCCAAAAAATTCTCAACATCCACTCTAGTAATTTTATTACTCCAACTCCTCTAAAGCAACATTTAAAATTTCTATTCCGTTTAATTCCTATTCGGTATAATGGATAGAATTGTAGCCTCCAAAAAAATTAAAGTATTTGATTGTGGCCTTGTTTATAAATGACTATTTGAAAGTGTAACAACTTGGCAAAAGGCCATGCAATAGTATGACTTAATGGTATGCTTATAAAAGAGAAAAGACAGAGACTGATGCATAGAAAGACGTCTATAAAAGAACAAGGACTAAAAGGCAAGGAATAACCAAGAAACACATGCCACTCATGTCAAGAAAAAACTTTCCTTAGAGCCTTTGAAGGGATTTAATCTTAGCCACCTTTAAAGTCAGAGCTGTCAAGTGCTAACGTTTTCTTTCTTTAAGATTTCTAATTTGTAGCATATTGTTCAAGAAGGCTAGTAAATAGCAATTTACATGCACCCTATGCTTACCTATCACAATTGGAATAAACGTTCACGTGTGGTTAATTTATATTAACTTAAATATTGGAGATGTTTCCAAACATCATCAAAAGTTTATGATTCAAAGGATTAAGTATTGAACTACTGGTGCTAATGTCAAATAGCCCAGAGTTGCCTCAGAGAGCCTCATGAACGTCTTTAAAGTTGACAGCCATAGAAACTTCATGATGATGCAATATTCTCTGAGACACATGGGGCAACATATGTTGGCTTTGGCTCAACAACTAACAACACTGGGTATCATGATGGATAGGTTTTGTCTAAAAGATAAAAAAAATGTCTTTTTAATTTTTTACAAACTCTTCTTAGACTGCAGATGATTCTTTGCCTTACTTGCTGACAGTTAACAAGTGTCAAATATGTGTCATTAATTATTGATTTCTTGAATTTTAAGGTAAAAATAGAGAGAGCTTAGAGTTCTAACCTTGTGATCACCTGTCTTCACAGATTTTTCAATTAGACTTTGATATGTTACCAATTTTGATGTAAAAATGTGAAGAATCTGTTAATTGGGAAGTAAAATTTATGATCCTCATTATCTACAAATATAAAGAAAAACTATATTTTAGCATTCAGCAAATATTTATTGTTATTTGTGTATGTGTGTGTAGAACTTATATCTTAGTCCCACTAAATTTGACTATTCATTACTTTAGAATCAACTGTTCCAGAGCTCAAATACAATTGATAGCAATGTGATATATAAAGCTACAAATGAAAGTCTCATGTTTTGTTTTTCCTTTCAGTGATATTCAGAGTTTTAGAGAAATGTCCAAAAACATGGAGCATTTATTCTTGGGGGATTCCAAAAGGCTTCCCTTTTGAAGAAAATTAGATTGTAGTTTAAGCCTTTGGGGTCTCTGTTTGAAATGTTAATTCTTTAAACTAGCTTAGCAAGGCTTAGAACAAGAGCTAAAGATCACTGACAGCAAGATATCTTCTTCTGGGAATCTTTTCTGTTTCAATGACTTGTGGTCATTAAAGTAGATGAATTTATTGTCTCCTAGCCAGGAAAAAATGACTCAAACATAGACCATCTCCCTTCTTCCTGTATGATAATAGTTGCTGTTAATAAAAAAATACTTATCTCAGAATAATTCATGTTTGAGAATGTTCAAAACTTTTTAAAGCAATAGAGTTTACTAAGTGATTGTTTTTTTATACTTAAAACTTTGCCTATGATTTTTTTCACAGGAAGAGTGACATTTTTATGGGACTTAAAAAAAAACTGATATCTTCAGAGACAACATTACTTTCTTGTTTGCTGATATTCAAACTGTGCAAACACTAAAAGCAATTTCATATATTAAATTATTCATTCCTTCATTTAAAAACTATTGAGAACTTAATATGGACCACACATTAAAAAGGACATGCCTGAACCTTGACCTTATGGGGTTTACATTCTAGTGGAGGCAAAGATGTCTTTTGCTGTGTTCTTGGATGGAAGCAAGGACAATGGTGCTTTGCACCTGTGTGGATGCATATCTTTGATCACTAATTGAAAAATATCAGAAAAAGATTTCTGAAAGAACTGAAATGGTGAGTGAATCTAAACTCTTAATTATTAAGTAGTTTAGGATAGATAAAAAAAATGTGTCATGTGGAAAATACCATATGTTTTAAGAATACAAGTGGCTGAAAGTGGCTAAACTATAATGTTTATTGAAAGAAGCAGTACAAATTATTATTCAAATGACTACCTTAGTGACTCTTCAAAAGCAATAGGAAATATGAAAACAATATTTTTGTTTTAGAAAACCTCTACCTCCAGGTATGAAAATAAGAGCTAAGGTATAAAATAAAGGAAGGAAAGAATGTAGGGTATTATTTGATGTAAGTTAGGTGAGAGATGGTGGCGAGGCTACATTTTCTAGACATGATAACAGAAGAAAATAAGTGGTTACATTTTAAACGGATCTTTAAGAGATTAGATCAAGATGTCATGAATATTCTCTTTTAGGGGATTAAAATTAAAAGGATTAATGGCATTTCCTGACTTTATAGGATTTCAAGCTAGTTAATTACCTAGTTTTCATATATATATATATATATATAGTAAAACATATTCTTAGACTCCTCTCTCATTAGCTCACAGATGATAATGCCAATGGTAGCAAGGGATTCTTACTAGATTTCCCCCCCATTGTGCTTAGTAAATTCTAATTTATATACAATTTACCTTTTTTATAAATTGACTGAGTTTTGACAATGTCATGTACCATAATCAAATATGAAATATTTTAACCTTATTAGAGTTTCCCTAGATTCGTCTGCTGTCATCTTTGTTACAAACTTACTGCTAACTTACCGTTGATCTAATTTCTGTTACTACTTTTAACCTTTTCTAGACTGCTACATAAACAAGATAATAGAGTGAGTAGCTATTTGTATTTCACTTTTATTAGCATAATGCTTTTACTATTCTTCAATCTTATGTGGATACCATTTGCTTGTCCCATTCATTCCTAAAGATATTATAATGAAGGGATATATACATGTTTTATTATTTTATCTAGATTTTAATATATTTCCATAATATGAAAATATATTAAAGAACTTTATCTTTCAATGTCATTTTAAAATATTGGATTTCACTTCATATATGAATCATAGCTAGAATGGTGTTATTAAGTATTCCTCTTAATGAAAAATTATCACAGTTAATAGAAAATCACAACAGATAGGGATCTCTGAGGCCCAAACAAGTTCATATTTATACATTTATTAATTCTCATTTAAACTGATAAATCTGTTTTCATTAGCTCCCCACCATATTTCATGGTTATTTGTGAAAAAGTTGATGAACAGTATAAAATTCTATTTTTTATTAGAATATAATTTTATTTAGATAAATGTTTTTGAAACTAACAAATTGCAAGCAAGCTTAGGGAGAGTTGAGCCTTACTCCTATCTGTCTTTCTTTTTTCAGCCACAGCAAAATAAAATGCCCCACGTTAACAGAATTCATGTTAGAATTTGTCTCATTAAACTACTAGAACTGTAAAGAATTAAACTAAATTAACTGTATTAAATGGGAGCTCTGATACAAATCTCAGATTGAGTGGGAGCAACATAAAAGGAGAATTGAGGATTGCAGCTTTGTCATTTGACCTTCTAAATGTCTATTGGTTGTATGTACTGAAACAAGGAGTGGAGAGTAAGTAGGTTACCTAAAGTTGCTAATTACTCTGAGTGCCCCACTAAGTGAGTAGGACCTAGCAGAACTGATCCACCATGTTTCATCAGCTGAATTGCAGAAGTAGTCCCTGGGCTATTTCCACCTCAGAGTTCTGCCACAGTGGAGTTGGTGGGCTTAGATGAAAAGCTGTTTACTTAGAAATGGAACTCTTAACCATTTCACCACCAGAAATCCTTAGTGTGTATATATATGTGTGTGTGTGTGTGTATATATATATATATATATATACACACACACACACACACACACACACACACATACACACACCTGCTGCCAAGTTGATTCTGCATCCGGGTAGCCTTGAATGTGCGTGAATATCAATGTGTTCCACAAGGTTTCCTTTGCAGAATTTTTGGGGTTAATCAACAAGTCCTTCTTCTAAGGAGCCTTTGAGTAGACTGGCCTTCCAACCTTTCCATCAGTAGTTGAATAGGTTTACCATTTGTACCATTTAAGGATTATGTGACTAATCCCACTGTGAATATTTTGAGTTTAAAAGTCAGTTAGTACTTATTGGAGATATCCAGTAAGCATTTATACATAAATGCCTGGAAATTGAAGGAGAAGGAATGCCTTTTTTATGTAAACTTGAGAATTTTCATCATTAAGATGATAATATAAATACCATGGATAATCTAATCACTTATGTAAAGATCTCAGAAATGAGCAAATATTATCAAAGGAAATATTAGCAAAGGAAATATAGCACTGAATAAAAAGAAGAACGTCTTAGAAAAGAGTACAGAAAGATCAGGAAAAAGAGGTTAGGACCAAACTTTGAAGTTTGTCTACCTTCATGGGTAAAGCCTAAGAAAAAATAAACAATGAATACATAATTTATACCAATTGATTTATTCCAAATGGACTATCCATTTTGGCACTTTTAGTTTGATTAATAATCATATAGACCTTTAAAATTTTAAGGTTCTCACACTGATAACTCCACAGTAGTCTTCCAAAGCCAAGGTCTCTGCATATTTCTAATGCTTTCTTATGTTTCTCTTGTTGTTCTCTACTAAAAAAAACAAATCAGGGCCTAAGCCCCAGTGGCATTGTGGTTGAGTGCCAGACTGTGGCTCACTGGTTTGGTGGTTCAACCATGCCGAGCTCCATACTTAAAAAAATTATACATGCATATATTAGTCCTTTTGTACTAACCAAATAGCTATAAATGTATGCAACAATAAGTAATGCTCTCCAATCTTCCAATAGTTTGATGACAGTGCATTTTCAAAATATTCCAAGGAAGGCATTATGTTTTTTTTAAGCAAATGACACTTGCTCACACTATGCTTTTGATATCTGCTTTGTCTGCTGGGAGTTAATATCACAACTGTGTAAGAAGGTAATATTTTCACATGTTGCCCAATTTGGTTTTCTTTATAGTGTTAGCAGAGTGAGAGAGAAAAGTTGGAAAGCTCTTTATTGATCATGCTTAGCTATTAGCTGCAAATTTATGTGAAAGAGATCAAAGTGAAAAAAAAAAGAACCCTGGATGGAATCCAGGATGAAACACTTCATTTGTGATGTGTCCTTTGTTTACTGTATTGTGAATGACCTATTCTGTCTTTTGTCTTTATTTTTTATACTAAAATCTTGGTAGTGGACAATCTAACTTAACTCTTTTAAAATCTGGGACATTTTCAAATATTCTATAACTTGCATGTAGCTGATTATTTTCACATGAAAAGCTATGCTGTGGTGAGCACTTTAGGACTTTAATATTCTATTGTTTTTCCCTTGAGAACTTAGAATTTTTAGACTATTATTCTTCCTCTAAGAGAAAGATAGGACATTTCAAAGAAACCATTGGGTCTGGGTTTGAATAGTCTACTTAAAAAACTGTGGAGCCCAGTTTCTGGTGATTCAGAATATTGTTGGACTTAAAACTCAGCCTTTCTTTGCTTTACACCCTTGACATCTGTGTGCATCTAGGCAGATTTCTATATTCTTGATTATTAAAATCGTCAAGGTCTTGTCACTCTTTTAGTACATAAGATATATGTTCTAGAATTTGTCTGGTGCTTCTCTATTTGGGAATGATTTCTCTTTCTTGAGTCAGAAAAGGTGGTAGGTGATCACCCCTTCAAGAGAAACATCATCAATTTGTAAGGAAATGACATTTATGTTGTTGTGAGGGGTCCTCCAATTGGTTTCAGCTTATAGCAATCCTAAGTACAACAGGACTAAACACTGCTCTGATGTCATCCACACAATTTGACATTATTGTTTGATACTATTGTTTGAGCTACTGTGTCAATTCATCTTATTGACAATCTTCCTCTTTTTTGTTGTCTCTGCACTTTATCAAGTATTGTGTTCCTCTCCAGGCAAGGTGTCTTCTGGTACAATGTCCACAGTACATGAGGGTATTGTGCAACGTCTCAATACCCTCACCTCTGGGAATCTGGCTGAACTTCATCCAAGACAGATTTGCTTATGATTCTGGAGGTCCACGATCGTTTCAATGTTCTTCATCAGCACTATAATGCAGATGCATTTCTCCTTGTTCGGTCTGCTTTGTTTCGTGTCCAACTCTAGTACAACTAGGAAGTAGTTGAAGAAGCCATGTCTTCTGTCAGGTGCACCTTAACCTTCGAAGAAACCTCCTCACCCTTTGCTCACTTTAAAGAGGCTGGGTACAGCACATTCGCTGCACACATGAAATATGTCTTTTGGTTTCTTGACTGCTGCTTCCATGAGCATTGATTGTGGATCCAAGCAAGATGAAATCCTTGACAGCTGCAGTAATTCCTCCCTTTAACTAGCTCACTTACCTTAGGTCATTGTTGATCCAGAGAAACCCTATAGGACAGAGTTGAACTGCCCCTTAGAGTTTCAGAGACTCAGTCGTTATCGTATGGACCATCTTGCTGGAAATAGAAAGTCCCATTTTCCTTCCAAAGATTGGTTAGTGGTTTCAAACTGACTTTGCAGTCAGCAGCCCAAAGCATACACCATTTTTCCTTTTGTTACCTATTGGTCCAGTTGTGATGATTTTGATTTTCCTTACAGTGAGTTGTAATCCAAACTGAAGACTGCAGCCATTGCTTTTCACTAGTAAGTGCTCCAGGTCCCCACCACCCCCACCAGCTTTCAATAAGCAAGTTTGTGTTACTTGGATGGTGAAGGTTGTTAATAAACCTTCCTCCAATCCTGATGGCAGATTCTTCTTCATATAGTTCAGCTTTCTGAATTATTTTCTCAACATACAGATTGAAAAATAGTGTAAGAGAGTGCCACTGAGATGCACACCTCCCCTGATTTAAAACCAATCAGCATCTTCCAGATCTGTTTAAACAATGGTCTCCAGGCTCAGATATATGAAAACTGTTATGCATGAGAATCAGGTTCTTTCAGAAATGAGAAATGCACACTGATACTTCCCTTCCATGCATGATGGCTTTGTTTTTTTCTTTTTTGCTTCTTTCCTTACCTAATTTTCAAAAACCAAACAGATTTCTTAGCCCAGAAGTTAGTTTTCACTTACAATGACCCCTTATAGCTATTGTTTTGAGGTGTCATCTAGCCCGTTATGACTCAGTGTGCAATAGAACCAAACACTGTTCTCTCCAATTCTCTGCAGAGTTGGTGCTGTTTGAGGCCACTGTTCTCACTACTGTGTCCATCAGCCACATGAGAATTATCTCTTTCTAT
>PVJH01023153.1:0-35321 GCA_004026705.1 Nesogale talazaci | reverse complement strand
ATGATAGTGGGTGGGAGGCAGCATGGGAACTAGAGGAAGGTTGCATATTTCATAGCTCCTACCCTGTATCTTAACTGACTCATCTCCTCCTTGTAACCCCTCTGCAAGAGGATGTCACCTCACCTATTGATGGGCTTTGGGTTCCCAATCTGTACCCCCCCTCATTAATAATAATATAATTTTAGCTCATTGATGCCTGACACCGGATCCCTTCACCACCTCATGATCACACAGGCTGGTGTGCTTCGTCCATGTGGGCTTTATTGCTTCTGAGCTGAATGGCCGCTTGTTTACTCAAGCCTTTAACACCCCAGATGCTATATATTTTGGTAGCCGGGCACCATCAGCTTTCTTCACCACATTAGCTTATGCGCATATTTGTCCTCAACAATCATATCAGGAAAGTGAGCATGCAATGTTATGCTTTTTAGTTCTTGAAGCCTGACATCGCTTTGATACCTTATGATTCCACAAGCTAGTGTGCTTCTTCCATGTGGACTTTGTTGCTTCTGTGCTAGATAGCTGCTTGTTTACATTGTTGGTTTGCCTACTTATGGAAGGCAGACATAGGAAGCAAACTTAGAGAGAAAGTAACAGGGCCAAGGGTCCTGGAGGGTCTGGGGGTGAGGAGAGAAGGTGGCTGGGGGAAGGATGTGGTCAACAGACAATGCCATAGACAGGGGAACAGCCAGGGAGTTACATCCAACAACAAGGAGGTTGTAGGGATCCTGTGGATACTGGAGCAGCAGCAATCTAGCTCAGAGGAAGGTCTAAGAGGTGGAAGAAGGGGAAAGTGATGGTGGGGTAGAAGAAAGTGAAAGTGAAATAGAGGAAGGCTCTAGGAAGCAAATCTATAGATTGAGATATAATTAGAGGTATGTATTTATGTATATACATCAATCCATAAAAATAGAGGTATTAGTCTATGTACATATATTATAAGGCAATACACTCAGGTTACAGATGGATCTTGGGTCTCAGCTCATACCCTCACCCAATACAGGAACACTTTGTTCTAACAAACTGGTATTTGGTGATGCTCATTTGCACATACACATGCACACAATTGCTGAAGACAAGATTGGTGCATAAACAAATGTAGTGAATAAAGCAAAGGGTTCCCAGCTATTAAAAGCATCTGGGATCATAAGAGCTTGAAGTTGAATAAGCATCTATCCAACAGGGAAACAAAGTTCACATGGAAGAAGCACACCAGCTTGGGTGGTCATGAGGTGTCTTTGGGACCAGGTAACAGGCATCAGAATATTCATAACAAGCAAGCAACAAACAAACAAAAGCATGAGGAGGGTTGGAGCACAGACCCAAAGCCCATCAGCAGACATTGGAACATCCCCCACAGAGGATTTCAGGGAAGGAATGAGTCAACTAAGATGCAGGAGAGTACCATGAATCCTGATTCCTTGATGCTTCCTCACCACCACCATCACCACTGTCAGGACCATAGTGCTGCTTCCCACTCGGAGTGGGAATGTACACAGTCTTACATAAGACATAAAGATCATGACACACAGAATCCAAGAACAAGAATGGGAATAGCGATACCAAAAGGGTAGGGGGGAAAAGGAGAAGAAGGGGGAGCCGATTGCAATGCTTGGCATGTAACCACACACATCCCTTTAGGGGGAAGAGCAACAGAAACCATGGGGGAAGGCAGACGGAAGATGGTGTGAGATATGAAAATAATAATAATTTATAACTTATTAAGGGGCCATAGGTGGAGGGGTAAAAAGAAGATCTGAACCCAAGGGCTCAATAAAAGTAAATGTCAAGAAAAGAACGGTGGCGATATGTGTACTAACAGACCTGATACAATTGATGTGTGGATTGTAATAAGATTGCAAGAGCTCCCAACAAGTGATCTTTTAATTTTAAAAAATTAAGAAAAACAAAGCAAACCAAAAAATATGTACTGACTAAATGGACTAGCTAGCATTTAGAGATAAGAGAGAGAAAGAGAGAGAGAAAATCCTCCAGTTTTTCTTGACCACCAGAGATATAAAAATGTTGTTTTTGTCCTCGCTTTAACCATAAAAAGGTCCTAGCTTCTAGGATTAAATGAACGTATGAATGTTAAAAAGAATTTGGTAAAATTCTTTAGCATGAGGTTTAGTGGTTGGTTTGTAAGTTGGAATAATAATTGCATTAATATGACTCCCATGAACGTAAGTAGATATTATCCTATCACAGGGTGCCTATCTTTGTGTGTTCCAGTCCTATTTTGACAAGTTTCGCTTCACTTAGATCCATATGTCATACATTTCAAGTGTCTATTATTACAAAATGTTCACAGCTATCCTCATTTTGAGACATTCCCATCATCAAATAAAAGTCCTAAAAGCTTTACTCCATTCACATCATTTTGGTTGATTCTACTTTGAGAAGGCAGTATTTTCCGTGATATTTTTAATGCTTTCTGATTTGAAAGATTCCATCATCTGGAACTCTGTCAATATTTATCTGCTATTCATATATATCTAGCAATGTTTCATATCTATTCATAAGTTTTTCAGTGGCTAATTCTTCTGAAGTGGACAGTCTGGTCTTTTTTGTTGTCTCTGATTAGTCTGTAAGTTCAGTTGAAACCTGTTGACCTTGGATAATCTTGCTGTTAATTTACTATAGTGTTGGAAATAGGGCAAAATTGCCTTACAGCACCACAGCAATGGACACACAAGTGGTGCTGAGAAGGCTTAGAATGAAAAGAATCTACCTCTACAAGTTGAAAGATTGGAGGAAAACATTTTTTAAAAGGAAAACCCCTAGATATTCTATACTGCAGTGTAGTAGTTGAGTGAGAAAAATATCCCCATAAACTGAAATTTGAAAATTCACCCTGGTTGAATGTTGGCTACCATTGGGAGGAGTCGTGGGAGCAAAGTTTCCATGGCTTGCCTAGATATTATTCCTTATTATTGTACAGCGACACACACAAAGACCCTTTTCCATAAACACCAACACACCCAGGAACAGCAGAACCTGCCACCTGTGAGCAAGGAAGCTCAATGCCACTGGGGGAGACACCCAAAGAGCTTTTCTCCATCACAGGGAGCTTCCTTACCGTGATCCTCCTGAGAAGGGCAGGAAGGCATGACTATGTTGAGTGGAGCCGGGTGCAAACCGGAAAGGATCAAAAATCTGCAGAGAGAGCAGCAGAGACAGAACAAATGGGTCAAGGTTTCCTTCCAATTCATAAGGGGTGGGACTTTGAGAAGAGGAAGGGTGAAGAGGTGTTGTTATTAAGAAATCAACGCATTCCTGTTTCCCAGGGCCTCATACCTCTGGATTGGACCACACCTTTGGGTTGTGATGAAGGGCGTGAATGTTCAGTGAGAGTGTGATTCCTGAGGAGAAATTTAGAAACAGACAAAAGATTGATAAACATAAGGGGTGTTGCCTTTGCATTTCAGTCAGTCCAATGGATGTAGACACACAGAAGGACTGGGTGCCACAAACCAAAAGAAGCAAGAAAGCAGAGGGAAATATGCACTAACTCATTGTACCTGCAAAGCTACCATTCGTGGAAAACCTGCTGATTTTACGATTTTTAAAAGGAGGCCCATGAGGCTTAAAGTGGTTGTCTGTCTTGTCCAGAACCACAAAGCTAGGATGTAACAGAGCTATAAATCAGCGAACTGAGAGGCAAGCCAACAGATGGCTTCTGCGCAAGTCTGTGGTTTCACATCTGGTCATTAGGTGCTTTCTACCTTCACCATAAGGCAGCCTACGGTCCCAGATACCACTTCACCATGACCCTAGACCTCTTGATCTTACTTACTTGTCATGAAACCTCTATCCTTCTCTGGTGCTCTCTTGTGTGCTTCCACTTCTCAGGAAATGAGGATTTAGAGCTAACGAGGCAAAATTCTAAAGCTAAAATCTCCTTGCATAAATGACTCAGTGTATTGAATAACCACCATATTAACTCACATAGATATAGTCCTAATTCTTAAAGCACTTGGATGATGAAAAGTTAAACTAGTTCAGCTAATCAAAGGTTAGAGTACTTAATCTACCCATAAGGAATGTTGCCTGTAAGAGCAACCAATATGATGATTTCTAAAAATAGTTTGCCCCAAAAAACAAAAAAAAATATTTTGAAAGAAATGTTTGGTGATTTACTTCTGAAAATCCAACTGTCTATCCCTGTGAAAGTTGGAGATTCGATCCATTTGACAAAAAACGGACCATCCTGACTCAGAATAAGCTGGGTGGTAACTGTTGTTTGTGGATCATATAGTTGCTGCATGTCAGTGTGGTGAAGTTCATACCTTTGGGTAAGGAGCGTCCATCAGGAAAGGTGATGGGCTTGCTGAGAACTCGGCCAATACCTGGCACTGGAGGGTAGATTCGCAGAGCCTCCTTGATGCACATGGTGGTGTAGGGCATCTGGCTTAAATGGTCCCTAAAGAGTAAAAGGGCAGCCTCAGGAGTGCTCAGGTTCTGGACAGGCAGTGGCTTCTCCTCCAAGAGAGAGGACAGGCTCTCAGATCTCTTGAGCACTCACCACGTGATGGAAGAACCATCGCCCAGGAGGCTCTGAATCTCCTCCCGGCACATCTGCTGGTGCTTGGGGTGCGTGGCCAGGGCATAGAGGATCCATGAGATGCCACTGGCTGTGGTGTCATGGCCTTCAAACATGAACGTGTCCACTTCGGCCCGCAGTTCCTGGTCGGACAGGCTGCTCCCATCCTCCATCTGTGAAAACCCCAATCAGTGTGCAGGGTTTACACCCAGACCCTGATATTTGGGGGGAAAGTCCCAAGCCTCACCCATACTCACTTTTGCACAGAGGAGAATGTCTAGGAAATCCAAGTTCTTCTTCCTTCTGATCTTTTCCAATTCTTTCTCTTCCTGCAAATAAGCCTTCCTCTGCTGGATCACTTGGTCTGTTTCATGAAAATGGTCATCAGTGTAAGGTAAGAACTTGGGCACAGTATCCAGATAATCACAGCAGCCCATCAGTCATAATTGGGGTGAGCTCAGGATTAGTGCGGGGTTGGTCAAACGTGAAGTTCTAACAGCAGTGGATTGTATTTCTGGATCTCTCCGCTAGAAGAGTCCATCAAATTCTGTTTGAATGTTTTCTGGGAAGCCATTTCATCAACAATTACTAAGGGGGGGGGTCATACATAAATCTCTCACAAGGTATCTGTCATATGACATATCACTGCCCATCTCCAACTTGAGAGATGTACCTTCCCAGCAATGCACCAGTTCCTGGAGAAGCAATGAGGGTCTGATTCCATAATAG
The DNA here is from genome assembly GCA_004026705.1 of Nesogale talazaci. Classification (NCBI taxonomy): domain Eukaryota; kingdom Metazoa; phylum Chordata; class Mammalia; order Afrosoricida; family Tenrecidae; genus Nesogale; species Nesogale talazaci. The sequence continues at coordinate 30,049 of PVJH01023153.1, read as the reverse complement.
GTGTCAGGGTAAGTTCATTTTTGTGGATTTTGGCGAGTAAGGGAGAACACCTGGGAGAAGAAACCAGCACCTGTGTGTTTATGGGCAAGTTCGCAGGCTTGGTGATTTAAGCGACCCTCAGTTGTCAATCTGTAGATCATGTCATTCTGATGGAAGGCATTCCTCAAACGTGAGAAAATTAGGTTGGACAGATCTCTAACGGCCTTGATATAGGGGTGGGTGTTCCTAAAAGGAGAAGATATAGATAAAGTTATAGGGGAGAGAAATCTCTGACCCTGAGTCTGAGTAGAAATCTAGGTAAAGACATCTTCAAGCAGCATACATGACACCACAGAGCAATCTATGTCTTCTGATCTTATAGCCCTTGTGGTCTCTAGCCCATGTAGACTGGCCTCAGCAATCAGATTTTTTATTATGCAGATGGATTTAGGGATAGACTCTTGCTTTGTTTTGAGGCGACCATTCCAGCTGCCTCACCTGTCCATCAGGGAAGTTCCCAATCAGGTGGTCTGAACAAGGACTCTGAGCTGAAAGCATTGCTGACCTGTTCGACTGGGTGCTGCTCTGGTAGCTGAAGGCACACTTCATGATGGTGTCCAAGGTCATCAAGGAGACATGTTCAAAGAGCTCCAGATGTGAGTCCTGGATGACAAGCTTCTCCCATTTTTCCTGTTCAGAAGGTGACATTGGCTTTACTCAGAGTCCCCCAAGAGTTCTTCCTAATTAGAGTAGATTCTTCTCTCTGTCTCTCTGGATGTTCTATTGTGAATTCCTTGCCTTTTGAAGCAGATGACACTGTCACAAAGTAAGACTATAAAGTAAACATTGCAAACAATGCCTATGTTTCCATTGATTTTTGAGGGGGGCATCACTGCCCTCTGGTGGTGGGAGTAGGAGGCCCAGCCTTTGCTCCTGTAGAGCTGCTGCTGGATTCGAACCTCCATCTCAGTGGGCCGCAGTCCCGCTCACAACCACTATGCCACCGAGGCTCAGCCCTTGATTTTTATATAAATTTTTAATAATGTAAATCAATTTAAATTATGGAGCAATTTTCATTGGTTATTGGTTGCCACCATAAACCAAACCCCCTTTTTTCCTGTTTGTTTTTTTGTTTATAAAATCATTATTGAAACTCATACTCCCCTTATCACAATCCATACATGCACCTATTTTGTCAAACACATTTGTACATATGTTGCCATCATCATTTTCAATAAGTTTTCTTTCTACTTGAGCCCTTGGTATCAGCTCATTTTCCCCCCTCTCCTCTCTCCTTCATAACCCATGATAAATTAGAATTTTTTCTTTTTTTCTTTTCTGACTTTATGAAGCAGGATAACTCTTTTGTCCTGAGAGCTATTGTACCTAATTTTCAGGTATCAAACATGTTGATCTCAGGTAAAATCTAAAGCATCAGCTTGGGTTCTTTCATAGAAAAGACACCAGGAACTTCATTTTCATTAAGTAGTCTTATTTTTGTACTGAGTCAAAAGTGGGTAACAAATCAGAGTCCTCCTGCAAAGTGGTGGCATGATAGGGCTGAACCATAATGATACATATCCAATGTCCATTTCTCTATGGAGTGGCTCAAATTCATGCCAAAGTTCTGCACCCCAGACCAGAGGAGTGGCAAGAACACATGGAATTGGGTGGTGAGGAGATGGGCTAAGAAGAAAGCATGGACCTAGAAAGCTAGAATCCTCTGTCAAGTCACCTACAAACCCAATGTTGTCAAGACAATTTGGAGTCATAATGACAACTACTTTCACAATATTGCTATGAGAGTACAATTTCTGTAAATTCCAGAGGTGTGTTGAGGGATTTTATTTATACTAATATGAGAACTGAATTTATCTGGCCACACTGGAAGGTGGTGTATTAGATCACAGGTGCAAACACAGGTAGGTGCATGCCTATGTATTTTGGCTAATTGTATCTTGCTGTGTCTAAATATGTGTGTTTATGTGTCAGTAGGTATGTCAAATCCATGTCTCACCTTGAGTGTGAACACGTGTTAAAGTGTGGAATCACAACAGAGTGATAGTGCACACACGTGTCTGTGTGAGTGAACAGGTCCTGTTCTTATAAATGTATCTAAGAGGTTGACAATATGTATATATGAGGGATTTTTTTAAAACACCCTGGATTTGTGTTGGACAAAGCAGAGGTTTCTTATTATGTATTTTTCCCACTGGATGAGCATCCAGCAACTTGGTCTGAGTTAGTGGTCTCAGAAGCTTCACTTGGATAGGGTCTCTTTGGCCACAGTGAATTTTTTAGTAAAAACAGTTTTGCTCAAACCTTGTTTTTTGTGTGTGTGTGGTGGCTGATTTAAGAGAACTGCATGTAACTGTGGAATTTTGTTTCCTCCTGGATAGAAATGCCACAGAAACAGATGTGATGCTGAAACAGCTTTGAAAGGACAGTGTTATTTGGAGGGGTCAGGGGAAATCAAGTATACAGGGATTTTTCTAGTTTCTAAAAAGGTGAAATGTTGGTTGATGACAAACCTCATTCTGAATGTCCACCAGCTTCCTGGAAGGACAAAATTTTTGACTGGTAGTGCACTTGCAATTCCTTCCACCAGGTGAGAATGTTAATCAAACTTTCTAGTGACAGGTTCTGAAAATATTGCATAACAGTGTGTGACAAAAAAGACCTGATTTGTGGCAAATAGGGGTTCACGGATTTTGCCACCACAACAATGCATCTGCTAACACAGTCATATCAATGGGCCAGTTTGGGGGCAAAAAGCAGCATGCTTCTCTGCCCCAAGCACCTTACTCACCTGACTTCCTCTGTGAGACATCTTTTTGTTTCCACGAATGAAGAGGGACATGCATGAGCAGTGTTTTTGACAACATAGGAGAGGTGAAGGAAAAAAGAGGGTGGTATCACCCATCCAAACAAATGAGTTTGAAAAATGTTTCCAAGAATGGAATTGCAGATTCAACAAATGTACTAAGTGTCATGGAGAATATTTTAAAGGAGATAAGATTATTGTGTAAAAATATCTAAATACGTAGTTCTGGGAAAGAATCCATTTTGGGTTTTTTTGTACTCCTCAATATTAACAGGAGAAATATTCATGCTTTGGGGGCCTGAGAGTGTCATTCTGTGTCTGATGGATGTCCCTGGAACAATGTATTTGAAAACAGACTGTGAGAAGGTGTGTTGCAAGTGCATGCGAGTGTCTGTGAGTGGGAGTGTGTGGAAAGGTGGGAGAGAGAAACAGAGAGAGAAAGAGAGAGAGAGAGAGAGAGAGAGACCCACTCACCAGCATCACTTGGACAGAGTCAGCCATGAGCTGCACGTAGGGTTTTAGGATGTCAAAGTGGAAGGCAGGAGTCAGCATCCGTCGGTGCTGGAACCACGTCGGCCCGTTCAACAGGAGCAGACCTTCTCCTAAGCCAGAGATCAATGCGTGTGTGCATGTGTGTGTTGGGGTGTTGGGTTCACAGGGGCTATTGGAGACACATTGGGAGGGAATAAATCTGTCCTGAAAGAGAAACAGCTAAAGACATAATTGGCACAGTTTTGATGTCACATTCACAAATAGAATAATAGATATCAATTTAACTGATACATGGGATTTGATTATGGTAGCTATGAGATACAACTTGAAAATGTTCATCGGAGAGACAGATGTTAATATTTTGAGTAAACTGAGAACAAGAGTGAAAGGAGCAGAATTATTGTAGAACTTCAACCACCAAAATGATATAGTTAGGATATTGAAAAAGTTGAGAAATGAGCTTTGATTCACCTGCAGGGATGTTTGATAGTGGCACCTGTTGTTTTTTATGAGCCAAAGTGAAAACTTGTGACAAATTTATCTGATGAGTGGAATGTAGTCACTGTTTATACATACCAATCCAGGGGCTCAGGAATCTGTAGGTTCCCTTTGACTTTGGATCTGAATGGTAAAGAAGGTCATTAGAATGTGAGTGAAAAGGAGGCATTCTACCATGAGCAGAAACTCAAAGAATTAGGGAAGATAATTGGCTAAAAAGGCAAGTGTGGCAGTCACTGATCTGTGTCAGTTTCAGCACTGGGAGTGTAGAGGTGGAGGTTAGCCTGTCAATCTGGAGATAGCCAATGAGGCCTCTGCTTGACTTTCTCCTGAGAATTCTGGGAAGTCTCGCGATATTTCCCAATTGAAGGTGAGAGACTTGACTCAACCTCTTGGACATACTCTACCGACAAGATGAGATGACAGCATGCTGATAGGTCTGGAGACTGGAGGAGCTAAAGGAGAAGCCACATGGGCTTACGCTGATAGAACCAAGCTTTCAGAAAAGACACGAAGAGACTTCTGTCAGTGCTGAGAAGCTTGGGAAGCCATGGGGAGACCCCTACCAGTGCTGAGATGCTTCTACCTCCACTGGATACTGTTGATGGACCCTGAGCCCTGGAAACAAGGATCCACGAGGAGACCCCTGCCAATGCCGGGATGCTTCTACTACAAGACTCTGCACCCACTGGCCTGTGATTATCCTGGTGCACGTGCTTTGTGAATCAGAAGGAGACTTCTTAGACTGGTTTCAGACATATGGGCTAATATCAGACTTATGACCTTAGACTGGACTGGGTTGGGATACTTTCTCAATGTTCCATTCCTTTTGTATATAAACTTCTCCCTTACATCCATGTGCCTGTTTGTGAATTTGTTTACTAGTCTACCTGGACTGACATAGCAGGCCGTGTCTTAAATGTTAACCAGTAAATTATGTTAGCAGCTATCAGTTTGCCACCCTACATCCCACAACAAGCCTACTCCAGTGTGGATAGACAGTGTTTCTTTCATTCATGGAACAGTGTCCATCACAGAGCACATCAGTTTGGTAGGAAGAAGGAAGAGAAGAAGCGAGAGAAGGGAGCCAAAAGGGAGGTAGCTGGGAGGTAGTAAAAGAAAATTAAAAGAAAGAACAGAAAAGAACAGGACCCAATAGAATGGAATGAAATGGAATGAGGGAGGGGGGAACGAGGAAGAAAGGGGGGAGGGGAATAGCAGGAATGAGATTCAAGGAAGGGAACAAAAGGAAGAAAGGAAGGGAAGAAATGTAATAAAGAAAAGAAAGATGGACGGATTATCAACTCCACACAGCTATTTTAAATGTCCAGCAGTATTAAATTGATATTGGGTTTTGATATGGGGAATAACATCTACGTATTTATAGTTTATCTGAAATCTTTTAGAATTTTTTTTAAGTAAGTAGCTTCTTCAGATGGTTGTGAGTTTTGCCTTACCTGATCTTCCCAGAATCACCTTTAGGTAATCAGGGTCATAGACCTGGAAGAAGACCCTGCTCCCCCACATCCAGCGAGGACAGCCACATGGGAATTTTTCTACCCATTTCAAAATCTGCTGCAGCTCTTGATCTTCTTGAAACTGCAATCAAGGAAAAGACAAACCAAAGAAAACTTTATTTTCCAAATAGTATTGGAAGTGTGGACGAAGAGTAGTCAAGGGTATAGTAGTTCAATATCTATCAACAGAGATTAAGAGGGTAGAGCAGTTTCTGATAATCTGAACTTTGAGCTAGACTTTTGTTGTGTATTTAAGATCTGTCCTGATGCTGGGTCTGTGCCCTTTTTTGGCTGAACTTTCAAACCTCGGTCATCACTGATTCCAGAACCTTACATTTGAAAGGCATGTAATAAATGACCAGAAACAGACTCCACGGTAAACAAATCCTTTTCACACTATTGAGCATTATGTGTTGCTCAATCCATGGTCAGGTAAGGTTTCTTACTTAATCCTATTTTACTGAGGAATGAGGAACCAAAGCTTAATGATAAGCCCAGTTTAAACTCCATCCTATTGACCCCAACATGTCCTTCCCCTGGACTTCCTCAGTCCTTTGGTTCTAGTGTAGTATATCATATTCATTTCAATATGGCCATTTCAGTTGTTGGACACTTGTTGACAAACTCAGTTTGAATATTGGTTATCACTATTTTGCTAGAGTCCAGCGTTTGAATAATGATGCTAGTGAAGTTATCATCAACTGCTAAAAGAACAAATTATTCTGTCTTGGAAGAAATACAGCCTGAATGCTCCAGAGAGACCTAAGGATAGTGCGATGCGGGACATCACACTTGATGAAGCAGAGGGACAGAGGAAACTAGGAAGACTCTTGGAAAGATTAGTTGACACAATGGCTGCCAAAAGGGACTCGAACATCAGAACAATGTCAGGATGGTGCAGAACTGGTCAGTGTTTCATTCTATTGGGCACAGGGTTGCTGTGCATCAGCACTGGCAAAAGTGCATCTAACTCCCACAACACAGAGTACATAGGCCACAGAAAATATGGCTCTTTATAGAGGAAAGAGACAGAGAGAGGGAGATGTGTGTAGGAGCCTTCACATTATAATTTATATTATAAATGACAGATAAAATCTTGAGATCATTTAAGGAAAAAAAAAGCAAGGGGGTGGGGATAGGCTAGAAGCCAATAAGTGTCTCAGGGAATCCAAGGTCTAAGGCAGGAAGAATTCTTAAAAAAGCAGAAACAGAAATTAGAGACTTGTCGATCTGACTCTCTGGGTGTTTTTTGTTTTGTTGTTGGTGTAAATGCAGGGATTACACACATTTATGGAAGTTCCACCATGTAGATGTATCTGGCACCTTTCTGGAAGCTGGGGATACATTTATGTGCGAACAGACAACAATTCTTTTCCTCCTGCAGCTTACTTTGCTGTAGTAGCGAACAGTAGTTGTATCTTGTGCTGACACACTTCCCTTCTACAAAATGTTATTTCAAAGTTGCACTGCTGAATCCTATTCTGAGAAGAGAATGAAAGCAGCTTGTGTGAGGGGTCCTTGTGGTACAATCAACTGTGACAAGAGTTAAATGGGGATGGTAAGAGAAAGGCCCACCCTACTTGTGGATAGAAAGAGGTCTTAGAGAAAGTTATCTTGAGGGACATCCCAAAATGTTTCCACTTAAATAAATGAGTGAGTGAAGCTGCTTGAATGAGTGAAATGGTAGATATTCATTTGTTAGATAGATATCTGTTGAGTATTTCTTGTGATATGCAGTTTAGTGGACTCAGATTCAATGATATTAAGTACAACAAAATGAAACATTACTTATATCTACTTCATCCTCATAATTTTTACTGTATTTGGGTCTTTTTTTTTTTACTGTATTTGCTGTTGGCACTGTGTCAATCCATGGAGGAAGCATACCAGCTAGTGTGATCATGAGACATTGACAGGAATAGATATCAGAAGTTCAAAAAACAAGCAATCAAAATGACTTGAATGAGTGTGAACTAAGTGAAGATCCCAAACTCACCTGTCAGATAATTGGACAGTCTTTCACAAAAGGAATGTTAAATCCGGGGTGTGGCATAGCACTGATTAAACATACAATAATCCCATAGTTCTGTAATATTTTCTCCATTCCTCACTATTATGGTTCTTGTTTTGCCTCATGAATCTTGTGAGACATGAGAAAGTTCATTTGTACAAGATAGCCTTTCAGAAACAGCAATGGAAGGAATGATTCCCTGAGTGTATGGCAAGAGAGAGGGCACAGGGGGTAAGGGAAAGCTGGTAGGAATGATGAATGCAGAACACCACTCAAGGAAATGAACAACCGAATTGTAGGCGAATGGATATTTTAAATGGTGTAAGATAACGAAAATAATACGACATAATAGCATGAGTTCCTGGGGAAAGGGTGGGTGAGGGAGGGAGGTAATATCAAGTAGTTGAAGAAAAAAGAAAACCTTTTTTAAAAAAATAGATCATTTTATTGGGGCTCTTCCAGCTCTTATAACAACCCACACATCAATTGCATCAAGCACCATTTGTATATATGCTGCCATGATCATGTTCAAAGCATTTTCTTTCTACTTGAGCCCTTGGTGTCAGCTCCTCTTTTTTCCCTCCCTCTCCCATCCTTCCACCCTTGGGAACACTTGATGATCTATAAGTTCTTGTTATTTTCTTAAATTGCACTGTCCACTCTCACCCTTCACCCGTGTTTCAGTTGTTTGTCCTTCTGAGGATGGCGGTGGTTATTATACGTTGATCACTGCAATAGGTTCCCCCTTTCTGGCCCTAAAGGAAAACATTTTGAAACAGCTGTTGGCAGTAGCTGTACAATTATGCTTGATCTAATTGAATTATGAATACTTGGAACATTGTACGAGCTCCCAATAAAATGATTAATTCAAAAACAGGAAAAGCATGTTTTGAAATCAATTGTGATAGTAATTGTACAATGCTACTTGATAGAATTGAACTATGGGATGATATGATATCTATATTAGAGCCCAATGAAATTATTTGGGGGAAAATATGAGAAAATATTATAATCTGTAGTCTTTTTTACTGTAATTGCTGCTAATTAGTAGAAACTGAAAACTGAATCAACATCATAAATATGATTTCTGTTAATAGAAAATACTTCACTATTGAGTATATAAACCTTCCAGTGGCCATTGGTGTAATAGCAAATCATTGGAAGCATTTTTAGTGTTTATGTCAAATCATAACTCAGAAATGGCACCAGCCTGTGTGATCACAAGGTGCCGATGAGTTTGGGTATCAGACATCAAAGAACTAAAATCATATTATTGTGAATGAGGGGGAGTGCAGAGTGGAGAGCCAAAGCCCATCTGTAGGCAAGTGGACATCCCCTTATAGAAGGGTCACAGAGAGAAGAGCCAGTGAGGGTGCAGTATAGCAACAATGAAGCATTCACCTTTCCTCTAGTTCTGTAATGCTTCCTACTCCCCCCCCCTACACACACATACACACACACACACACACACACACTATCTAGACCCCAAATCTACATTACAAATTCAACTAGATCAGAGAATGTACACTGGTACAGATAAGATTCACCCCAAACACAGGAAATGCAGAACCGATAAACCCCTCAGGGCCAATAATGAGAGTAGCGGTACTAGGAGGGGGAAGGGGATGTGGGAGTAGAAAGGGGGAACCGATCACAAGGATCTGCATATAACCCCCTCCCTGGGGGATGAACAACAGAAAAGTGGGTGAAGAAAGATGTCAGACAGTATAAGACATGGCAATAATAATAATAATAATTTATAAATTAGCAAGGGTTCATGGAGGAGGAGATGGAAATTAGGAGCTGATATCAAGGAAGGGCTCAAGTAGAAAGAAAATGTTTTGAGAATGGTGATGGCAACAAATGTACAAATGTGGTTGACATATGAATGGATGGGTGAATTGTGTTAAGAGTTGTACAAGCCCCCAATAAAATGATTTTTTAAAGAAGAAGGTAAAAGAAAGAAATGGGCAGCCTGGTCTAATCTAACCAGGCAAGAACAGGGAGGATAGCAGAACAAAAGTACAAGAATGGCCCCAAGTGAAGCCTATGGCAGCTGGTGACAACTTCATTTAAAAAAAAAATCATAATTTCCAAAAATCATCAAATGTTCTGGAAGTCGCTAGGTCCCCACTCTGTGTGAACAAACTGAGCTTTGGTTCTTTCTCTGCTGTTAAATTGGACAGTTCCAGTCTTTAGCTCCACTCTGCTGGTAATCCTGTTGGCAGCTTGGAAAAAAGGGAGGAATTAGCCCTCTGCAACCTTCCCCTCTTCCAGGGCTGCTTCTAGCCATAATCTCTTCATGAGCATTCCTCTACATAATCCTCTCCTTGCTCATCAGCACTCAGGTTGCAATTTTGTTGTGTTGCTTCCCAGCTGGGACAGCTTGTCCAGCCTCTCTCCTTCTGTCAGCCAACACACTTGGGCTGATCGACTACTATGTGCCATGCTGTGTGGTCAGCACTGGGTTAAAGGGAGGTACCCCAAAGTGCCTACAGCTCAGAACTGTGAGTGGAGGGAAAGGCCCTACTGAGGAGCTTACACAAATGGAAAGTAGAGACAAACATGAAATGGTGTGCAGGGAGTGGTGCAGTGGAAGTCGACTGATGGGACATCTGCGCAGTCTAGGAAGACTAGTGAATGGAAAGATTTCCAGAAGCCGAGAGAGACAAGGATCTGCCCCTAGAGCTCGTGTGCACGCACGTATGAGGGAGGCGGGGTGAAGAGAGACAGAGATTACATCTATTGAAACCCTTATTTTAGACTCTTTGACTTCAAACCACCGCTCTACTGTCAGTTTGTCCTACTGTACTGTGGTGGCTTGTGGGTTAAGACATTGCTGGAGACGATGTCACCGGTATTTCAAATACTAGCAACATCCCTCAAAGTGAAGGGACTTCAGCAGAAAATCCAGACTAAAGAGAAGGAATAAGCTGAGGAATTAGCGACTGAGAACATAATGAAGCTCAGCGCGAGGATGGCAAGACGCTGTCCTCCATATGTGAACTTGTTGCCAGGAGGGACCAGTCCCTGGAAAAGGGCGAATTGCTTGGTAAAATAGAAAAACCGTGAAAAAGAAGAAACCCCTGCATGACCTGGACTAATACAGTGACAGCAGTCATGGGCTTAACAATGAAGAATTGTGAGGATGCCTCAGGACATCAGGATGCCTAGGGTGAGGTGTGCAGAGGGTAAGCTATGAGCCAGAACTAACCTGGGGACACCTGACAATGAAAACAGTAGTCTCAAAAACCGGTGATACAACAATTCCTATTCTGTGAAGCCACTCATTGCTGGTGATTATTTGGTTCCACAGCACCAGGCGGGTAGCTGAGACCCTGGACTGAGTAACTCGCTGGATCCAGGAAGCAACCGACGCCTTGGTCTTTCCAACTGAAGCTGCTCGAGCTGGAGAAGAGAGGACTCCGAAGGAAAGACCACTCCCCTTCAGCTCTGCATGGTGGTCTGCACAGAAGTGAGTCGGATGAAAGAGCCTTCTGGTGAGGAAGCGAGCTCCGCATTGCTGGGAGTGGAGAGCAGATGCCTGCGAGGTGACTGGAGGTGGGTACAGCTTCACCTAACAACGTTTAGTGGAAATGACTGGCTCAAACTCTCTACTCAAACCCGCCCTGCTTTCCCACTACCAGAACCCCCAGTTCCTACCTGATACTTGTGTCCGAAGAGCCAGTGAGAGGGAGCTGATGGGAACTGCTGCAGGGCTTTGAGCAGCCACTGCCTGCGCAGATAGAACTGCACCACCTGAATCAGCAGAAGAACCAGGCAGAGCAGGAAGGCCACTTGGAAGAGTCCAAGGATGACCCCTAAGAGCCCTGTGGGGCTCTGCATAGAGATACTCATGGTGCAGCTGGATCCCAGACTATCTGTCTCTCTGCCTTGGACCCCCCCCCCCCTGCCCAAGTCTAGGGAGGATTGTCCCTCCCACCTGTGGGGAGGGGAAAAGAAGGAGGGCAGATCTCAGTTTGGTTTTGGAGGATTGGCTAATAGTGGAAGGTCCACCTTAGAAAACAATTAGGGAGCGCTCTCTGATAAGCAGTTATTCAGGTACTTTGACATGCTTTCCCCTCTTCAGTTACCACAACAAATACATAATGAGCGCTTACAGAGGGCCAGCCAGCATGCTAAGTACCAGGACGAGGCTGAAAACAAAAGATTCACCATCCCTAACTTCAAGGACTTCAACTTATCAAAGTTTAAGCAGATGTGCTAAGTTATCATTATGCTATTTTAAAGTTGAGAAATCAAGAGCCTGAGATATCCAGTGATATCATTGGATAGCCCTGGAGTAAAACTAATGAGAATCTGAATGGGAAAAGAATCGTCTGTGGTTTTTCTCCAAAGTAGCACACACCAGTTGACGCTGAAGTGCTCTTGGATGTGTCTGTTCATCAAACTGAACCTGGTAAGTAAACGGAATTCTGCAAAATGGATGTTCAGTCTCTCTGCTTACAAAGCTTAAAATCTTACACTGCTTAAAGTCTCTTAGCCTCATGTTCTTCTTTTGTAGAGGAAAGCCTCTACATGGGACTGCTCATTGATTTACTCATTGTACAAATATTTCTTCCATTCCTACTCTAGAGGATAGAAGCAGAAAATAAATTAGTACCAGATAGGATAAAAATGGTGTTTTATTCTTGTTTTCTCATTCTGTCTCATTTTGTTGTTGTTTTATTGTTTCTGTTAGGTTTCCCAGTTTATAAAGCACAGAAGAAGTGGATACAAAGGTACAAGAACTGATACAACACTTTATCTGAAAAATGGCGTGAGGAATGTGGAGGGCGATGGGGATGGGGGAGCAATAAATAATGCAGGAGTGGGGAGGATTAGAACGGATTGTGATCATGTGTATACCATTCTATTTAAAAGTAATTTATCTATGGAAGTGTCTGCTAGGTGAATATTAGCTCAAAAACTACTGAAAATAATAAGAAAATAGTACTTGAAGAATAAGTAGAAGGTCACTGAATAGAAACTACAAGAAAGAAGAACTGACCTCAGGGCGGTCATGATGGTAAGATGTGAAAGACTGAATAAGGAGGACACATCATTTTTTAGATGTTTGTCCTCCCTTTTGCATAATGATTCCCCAGGTCAAGTCCAAGTACCAGAGTGCAGAAATTAAGATGAAAAATATTCCAAGAAGAATAACTCAAAACTCAGCTCTTCCAGGGGACAATTTGTTACCTTGCCTACTTTTCATACATATACATTTATACCTAATGTCCTCACCTTTGTCCTCCCTGGTGTTAGGTAAATCATTGCACAACACATGGGATCAAAGTTTTCTGTTTCATAATTCCTGGGTCTCTGTCCAAATCCACAGGCAGTTAAGCGTATAACTAACTACATAACACCATACCTCCCGTGGTCTGTTGCTCTGATCTTCAATTTTCTCACCTTTCTGTGGTTACACTCGGCTTTTCTTTTCCCCGGTCCCTAGATGAAAAAAATATTTTTTGTTGTTGGTAATAGATACCCCCAAAAGAGGCAAATTCAACAGTTTTCTACATGTTCCAGATCATAGTCTACTATGACACAGATCAAAGTCTTTGAGTTGTGCGGCCATTCATCCTTATACCCCTTTTTTTTTTTAGATGTATCTGTGATGCTCACCTTTCAGACATGATTGCTGAAGACAAAATAAGTACATAAGCAAATGTGTTGAAGAAAGCTGATGGTGTCAAACTTCAAAAAATATAACATCTGTGGTGTTAAAGACTTGAAGATAAATAAGCGGCCATCTAGCTGAGAAACAACAAAGTCTACATGTAAGAAGCACACCAGCCTGTGTGACGTGTCGATGGGATGTCGATGGGATCAGGTATTAGGATCAAGGACCCAGAACAAAAAAATCCTATCATTGTGATTGGGAGGGGTGTGTGCGTGTGAAGCTAGAGTTCCAAAGCTCATCTGTAGACCACTGGATGCCCCATTGCAAAAGGGTCGCAAGGAAGAGATGAGTCAGTCAGGGTGCAGCATAGCACCATTGAAACATACAGCTTTCCTCTAGTTCTTTAATGCTTCCTCCCCCTCACTACTATGACCCCAATTCTACCTTAGAAACCCAGCTAGACCAGAGCATGTACACAGGTACAGATCCGACTTGGAAGCTCAGGGAATCCCTGAGGACTGATAGTGAGAGTAGTGATACCAAAAAGGTTGGTGGTAGCTTGTGTGTTGTTCTAATGCTGGGGGCTAAGTCACTGGTATTTCAAATGCCAACAGGGTCGCCCAAAGCGGAACAGGGTTTCAGCTTAGCTTCCAGATTTCGGAAAAATACCATAAAGACTTAGCTCTCCATATCAGAAGAACCACTGAAAACCTTCGACATAGCTTCAAAGCATTGTCAAATACTAAAGGCATAAAATATGGAAGCAAGACATTGCCAGAGATAGTAAGAATGGGCCCCTCAGGCCCGAGGACATTCAATTGTGTCTGAGGAGGAGCTGATCTCTCAGAGTCAAGTCGGCCATAGTGACTTGGGTCAGGTAAAGACTATAGGACTGGAACTTTATTTGTCGATAAAGAAAGTGGAGATTCAGGAAACAACCCAAGTTCACTCAAGACTCTATCCTCTTGGGAGGTCAGCTGAATTGCTTCTACCTTCAGCTCCCAACAGGCTTTCTTTCTCCTTCCACCCTGGAAACATTTTAAGCATATCATCCACAGCATTTTCCCCCAAGTTCCACAAACCAGGGAAGAGGGTAGAGAGGAAGCCATCATGTACATAGATCTATTTCTCTCTCTCTCTCTCTCTCTCTCTCTCTCTCGATATATATATATATATATATATATATATATATACACACACACATATATATACACACACATATACATGCCATGCCTGTTTGTAGACCCTTATAAATGCTCTTTGCCTCCTAGTTCTTTCCGCTATTTCCTTTTACTTTCCTCTGGTTCAACTATCATGTTTGGCCTTCATTTGGGTTTCAGTAATTCCTCTCAGTTACAATTCCCTTGGTCAAGCCCTTCCAGAAATCCTATTCCCTCCTCACCATCGCTTTTAGATCACTTCTTGTTCTTCCCTCATCCCTGGTTTTTTAACACCCACTTCCTTTCCCCTTTCTCCCCTTATCCCATCTCCCACTGGAACCATCAATTCTGTTGCTTCCTCCTCCAGATGCCTTATCTCGTCTATCTTATCTAGACAGACATATGGAGACAATGTAAGCACAAAAACAAGACAGAGCAAAACAAACCAACAAAGGAAAACAAAAAACAACCAAAACAACGTCAATAAAAAAAGGAGAACCTATAAATGGTTCGAGGTCTATTTGTTGGCTTTTAGAAGTGTTTTTTAGTTGAGTCTGATGGGATGCCTCATTCTGGCGCCAAAGTCTATTTTTTATATTTCCTGGGGAATTCATGGCTTTGCTCCTGTTGCTGCTCTGTTGCGCACTTAGAGGGGTGGAGCCGGATAGAGCACAATTCCTGCACCGTGCCTCCAACATTGTCCCTCATAACGCTAGGGGTCAGTGAGAGACATCGTGTCTCATGGTGGAGTCAACCCCTTGGTCCTCTCTGTGCATTCACTCCTCCAAGGATGAATATCGCCCTCTGGGCTTGGTGGACCACAGTGTATTCCATTCTCTATTCTTCCCTCTTTGTTTGCTCCTGTGTGCTCTGATAGGATGTGTCCCACTCCTGGAGCTGTAGCTTTAGTTTTGTCCTCTAAAGTGAATTCTTGGGAAGAGGGGTGGGCAGGGTGGTGTCCATGGAGTTGGAATTGGGACTGGCCCCACAGACTTCTTTTTTTGGTTCCCTACTTCATTCCGTTTATTGCAGTCACATCTTTGCACACTGGTTTGGTTTGATCCCTTTCTCCATCTCCTGTTTAGATATAAACAACACCTTTTCTTTGGGTGGGTTAGTGTCCTCTTCCCCCACTACCCATGTTTTTTTCCCCCTTTACCCTTCTTCTTACGTGACTACCATATGGATTCCTAGATTGGGTCTGACCCCTGCTATACTCCCTGGACCTCACCCTAAGTATGTATGCAGTAGCTTTTTTCCCTACGCCCCTTTGACATTTTTAAGTTTACCTCAATGGATTCATATTGTACTTACCTTTTTGTGTTTGACTTATGTTACTTAGCATTATTTCCTCTACTTCTCCCCATGTGGTGGTGTGCTTCATGTATTCTTCACGGCTTTTCCTTGTCTGAGAAGTCTTACTTTTCCATCTATCTTAATAGATAATTTGGCTGAATATAATACTCTTGATTTTGCTCTATTTTCCTTCAATTTTTGGAATATATTACTCCACTCCTTCCTCTTCTTCATCATGTCCACTGATAGGTCTGAACATATTCTTATTTGAGTATCTTTATATGTAACTATTTGTTTTTCCCTAGCTGTTCCAATGATTTTCTCCATTCCTCATAATTGGAAGATTTAACTATTATGTGTCTTGATGACTTCTTGTTGAGATTCAGTCTGACTGGTGTCCTTTTGGCCTCCTGAATGGTTGCCTGATTTTCAATTTTTAAGCTGAGGAAGTTTTCCTCTAAACATTCCCAAAATACTGTCACTGTTGACTTCTTTCTTGTGTCTTGTTTTGGCAATCTAATTATTCTAATATTATTCATCTTCATTGCATCAGACATAGCTCTTCAGGTTTTCTTCAGCTTCTCTGGTTGTCTTATTAAACTGCCTTTTCCATTTGCTGAAGTCTGTCTGGTTATCCTCTAGGGGAGTGGTGTGATTCTCTGTCTCCTCAGAGAATCTGCCTCCTCAGGCAAAGTCTGTTAATTTGCGACTGGATTTCAGCCCTTAGGTCTTGTATTTCTCTTTGGTGGGTTGCCTTTATCTCTTCTAACATTTATTTCATCCTTTTTTCTGTATTGCTTACCTCATATTCTGTATGACACCAAACAGCATTCTAAAGATTGCTTTCTGTGGCAGGCCAATGTCGGTTTCTTCTATGCGCATTGTTAGGTTCATGACTTCTTCTGGCATTATCTTCTGTTTCTCCTGCTTTTTGTTGAGGCTGTTGGGCGGGTTTATATCTGTGTTCTATTTTAGAGGAGCCCAGCACAATCTTCCAGAGTTGAAGAGCACTGGACTCTCTCTTGGGGGACTCATATGAGTGATTTTTAAAACTACCTGCAGGTAGCTGCATTTGGGTTGGGGGGGGGGGTGTGGAGTCAAGCTACCACTGTATCTTCCTGTGATTTCACTCTTACCCTAGTCAACCAGTAATCAATTATTTGGAATGTGAATTGGATAGTCCTCTTCCAGGATGCTTATCGGGTGGTTGTGAGACCATGAGGATGGCATTTACTGGCTGATCTCCCAGAACGCTGTATTGGGGTGTCTATTGAGGCTTGGAGCACCTCGAATGGCACATCACTGCTTTTTAGCAATGCATAGTACTCCATTGTATTTATGTGCCAGAATTTTATAATCCATTTATCTATTGATGGAAATTGGGCTTGTTTCCAACTCCTTGCAACTATGAACGGTGTCACAATTAACATTAGAGCACAAATGTCTAACCATGGATTATTTCTTGCCCCTTCTGAGTATATGCCCAGTAGGGGGATTGCTGGGTCATATGGTAGCTCAATTTTCATTTGTTTTACATATCGCCAAATTGTTTTCCACAGTGGCTTTACATACCTACAGATCCACCAACAGTGGATGAGAGTTTTAATCTCACCACAGCCCCTCCAACACTTGCTGTTTTCTGATTTTTTTTAATTGGGCCATCTTTAAGGGTGTTAGCTGGTATCTCAATTTGCATCTCCCTTATGGTTAATGATCAGGAACACTTTCTCATATGTTTATTGGTCATTCAGATTACTGTCCTTGCAAAACTGTTCAGGTCCTTTTCCCACCTCTTCAGTGGGCAGTTTTTCCCTTTGGGAAACTAGCAGAGTAATGGCCTTTGTCTGATGTGCCATTGTCATTTGGTAGAATTCTCCTGTGAAGCCATCTGGTCCGGGGCATTTTTTTCATTGTTAATCCTTTAATAACCTTGTCTATTTCTTCTATTTCTATGAATCTGTTGAAATTCTTGATGATCCTCTTGTTTAGTCTAGGGGTGGACTGTTTTTCCAAATTTTTGTCCCTAACTTCCAAGTTGTTGAATTCATTGGAGCACAGGCCTTCATAGCACTCAGTAGTTATCCTTTTGGTTTCATTTGGATCTGTTGTTGTAATGTCCCCTTTTGACCCCTCATCCTTTCTATTGAAATTTGTTCCTTCCTGTCTTTGGTTCAGTTTGTCAGTGGTCTGTCAATTCTATTTATCCTTTCAAAGAACTAACTTTTAGCAATATTAATTTTTCCATTGTTTTCTTGTTTTCTCTCTGATGAATTTCATTCGTGATTTCTATTATTTCTTTTCTTTTCTTATCAGTAGGATTGTCCTGTTGACTTGCCTCTAATTTCTGTAAGCTTTGTGTCAGAATATCAATCATAAGTCTCTCTTCCTTTATCATGTGTGCATATATTGCTATCAAACTTCTTTTGAGAATTACCTTTTCTGTGTCCCAAAAGTTTTGATAAGTTGTACTGTCATTTTCGGTTTCTAGAAATTTCCTGGTTTCATCTCTGACCGATGCCAGTAAACACACTTTCTGCAATAGAGATTCATTCATCTTCTAAATGTTTCCCCTTGTTTTCTTCATTGTCCTCTGGTTCCCAGCCTTATGGCATTGTGGTTTGAGAGAGAAGTCTGTATGATCTCTATGTGCTTCAATTTACACAGATTCACTTGTGTTCCAGTTTGTGGTCTATCTTGAAGTATTTGCCATGTGGGCTTGAAAATATTTTCTTTTTTTGCTTGTGGGTAGAGAGCTCTGAAAATATCAGGTCACGTCATCTAACCATAATGTTTAGATCTGCAGCCTCTTTGTTAAGTTTCCTTCTCTGTGATCTATATTTCTAAGAGAATGGCATATTAAAGTCACCTAATACAATTGTAGAACCTGTCTTTGCTTTTTTTAAATATTTTGGAGTAATGAATGATTGATTCATGAATGTTCAGGTCTCTTCTTGGGCACATATATATTTATTATGCTCACTGGTTCTTGGTCTAATGTTTCCCTGAGTGCTATATAGTGTCCCTCTTTATCTCTTGCTATGACTTGCACCTTAAGATCAATTTTGTCTGAGATTAGGATTGTACCCCTGCTTTTTCTTGAATTGCCATTTGTGTGGTATATTTTCTCCAGGCTTTGATTCTCAGACTATTTTTTTAATCCTTTTTTGAAGGGCTCATGCAACTCTTATCATATCCCATACATAGGCCCATTGTGTGTCAAGCACATCTATACATCTGTTGCCCTCATCATTCTCATGGCATTTGCTTTCTGTTTAAGCCCTTAGCTTCAGCTCCTCATTTTCCCCCTCCCTTCCCTCTCTTCCTTCCCTCATAGACCCTTGATAATTTATAAATTATTATTACGATTCTCAGTCTATTTTTGTCTGTAGTCTTGAAATGTATCTCCGGTAGGCAGAGATTGACAGGTTGTGTTTTCAAAGCCAGTCTGCTACCTCTTCCTTTTAATGCCTGGTCCAGCCCAGTGATATTCAGGGATATTACATCCATGTGTGAACTCTGTGGTGCCATCTTGTACCTTTTGTCTTGGGTGTTTACCTCCCTTCCTTACTTATTAGTGTGTTGGGCATGTGTGTGTGTGTGTGTGTGTGTGTGTGTGTGTGTAGTTCATTCTTGACTTCTTTTCACCCTTAAGCCAATGTTATCTTAGGGGCTATTTTCTCTTTGCTTTCCTCTGGGTATGGTTGTTCTATGTGGCAGTCTCCTATTTGTGCTCAGTGAGTGCTGTTCTTCTACACATACTGGGTTGGCAAGGGTCTTTTATAGAACTGGGTTTCTTTTAACATAGTCTTTCAATTTTTCTTGTCTGGGAAGACTTACTTCTCTATCTGTCTTGATAGATATTTTGGCTAGATAAAGTATTCTTGGGTTTTCATGATATTTCTTCAATTTTAAAAATATGTCACTCTACTCTTTCTTCTTCTTCAGTGTCTGCTGATAGGTTTTCTTTAGAAACCTTTATAAGTTACTGCTTGTGTTTCCCTAGCTGTTCTCATGATTTTTTTTCCTTTTCCTCAAAGTTGGATAGCTTAAATATTACTTGCCTTGGTGACTTCTTGGGATTCAGTCTAGCTGGTCTTCTTTGTCTTCCTGGTGGTTGCCTGCTCTTCCTTCGTTAAGTTGGAGATATTTTCCTTCAAGAATTCCCTCAATATTTTTGCTGTTGACTTCTTTGTTGTGTCTTCCTCTAGTAATCCAATTATTCTGATGCTATTCCTCTTCATAGCATCAGACATAGCTCTCAGGTTTTCTTCAGCTTCTCTGATGATTTTATTTGACTTTTTTCATATTTGCTAAGTCTGCTTGGCTTTCCTATAAGCCACTGGTGTGGTTCTCTGCCTCTTTTGATCGGTTAGCAAAGCCTGTTACTGGTTTTTGTTATCTCATCCCTTAGCTCTTGCATTTCCCTTTGGTGTATGGTCTTTATCCCCTCTATCATTCCAGTCTTTTTCTGTATTGCTTCCCTCATATCCTGTATGACTCCAAGCAGCATTCACAGATCAATGTCTGCCCCTTCTATGCACATTGTTGAGTTCAGGACTTCTTTCAAACTTGCCTTTTGTTTCTCCTGTTATTTTGTTGAGGTTGATGGGGCTGATTGCACTGCGTATTGTGTTATTTCCAATGGTCCTGTTGCCATATTTCAGAGAGTCAAAGATTATGGAGCTCTCTCTTTGGGAGACTCTTATTAATGTTTCTTCGAACAGCCTATGGGATTGGACTACTGCTTTATTTTCCTGTGGTGTCACTCTTTCCCTAGCCAACCAATATTCTGTTATTTGGAAAGCCATTAAATGGTTCTCTCAGGGGATGCTGGTTAGATGGTTGTGAACCCTCAAGGATGCCACTCCACTGTATGATCTCACAGGAAGTGGTGATGGTGTTGCCAACAGATGCTTTTGCTACTGCAGCTGCCATGTAGGGGTGCCTGCTGCACTAAGGATACCGCAGAAGGCAGGTGGGTGGACTTGGTTTGCTGGACAAAATTGCCCTAGTCAGCTAGAACACTGCGTAGGTCAGGCAGAGGTTCCTGAAGCAGTGTGGAGCACTGGAGAGTATTGGTGGAGCTGCCTTAGACTGTGTGAGGCACTGCAGCAGGTGGGAGGAAGTTCCCTCAGCTACATGGGACCACAGTAAGGGGCACCCCCCGCTGTGTGGAGTACTATGAAATAGTGGAAGTGGTACCCCTCCAACCAAGTGAATCACCCCAAAGGGTGGGCAGGAGTTCCCCCAGAGGGTAGACATGAGGGAAAGATTTCCCCAACCAAGTGTTGCGTGTTTTGCTACAGAGAGTGGGCAGGCAGGATTTCCCCAAAACCACTTAAAGGGCCTTGGAGGATAGGCATGTGTTCTCCTGCAGAGGTGGGTGGGCAGCATCTTCCCAACCCCATGCTATGCCACAGAGAGCAAAACACCTCCAGCTGGGTAGAGAACTAGCATAATCACCCTAAGTGTAGAGGAGTGTCCTGAAGGCTGCCAGTAGTGTGTGAGAGAAAACAGAAGAGAAAAAACTGAGACTGTGAGGCGGGGGGGAGGGGTAACAGAAAAGAAAGGGAAACAAAAGTAAAGATATAGCGAAGTCCTGATTACCTGACCTTGGGCTGGAGGAGTTTAAACTCTGACCAGAGGAGATGGCAAGCTGTGAAGCAAAGGTATTGGGCTCTCCAAAGGAACTCTCCTCTGGTCAAGACTGGTGGGGCTAAGGTTAAGCTTTAGCCAGCCTCCACAGTAGTAAGCCAAAAGTACACAACTCCTCAAAACCTCGTGAATCTGTGCTTCTTATCTTTATTGTGCTCCTCCTGTGATCTGGCAGTGTGAAATTTCCCTCTCAGTTTGTCTCCTGCACTGATTTCTGCGGAGTCCCTCTGGTATGTGTTAGTCAGTTACCATCTTTCCAGAAGTTGACTATCTTGTTAGTTTTTAAAGTCAGTCATCCAAGAGTCAAAAAGCAGGAGGGTTGTGTGTCTCCCAGCTACTAATATAGAGATCCATTAGAACAGCAGTTCTGAACCTCTGGGCTGAGACTCCTTTGGGGGGTGGTGTCAAACGATCCTTTCACAGGGGTCGCCTAAGACCATCAGAAAATACATGTCCACGCGCAGATACATCCACATAGGAGTACCTGGTGTGAAGACTGTTATCCATGTTACAGCATGCTTCAAGACAAAAATGTCATTTATTTGTAATTAGCAATAAATATTTCACAATCTAGAATTACAGATTGTTTTGTGATTAATCACTGTGCTTTAATTATGTTCAATTTGTAAAAATGAAACTAGATCCTGCATATCATATGCTTATGTGACGATTCATAATAGTAGCAAGATTACAGTTATGAAATAGCAATGAAAATAATTTTATGGTTGGGGGTCACCACAACATGAGGAACTGTGTGAAAGGATCACAACACTAAGCCAGCTGAGAGCCACTGCAGTAGAGGATAATGGCTTTTAGGCCCAAAATTTGATGTGCCAAGAATTTTTTCAAGTCAGGTGGCACTGGACACTGGAAATAGCATGATAGATCCATGGTATAAGAAAGTTGAGCACCTTTGGGCAAAACAGTTGTTGACAGAAAGGAACGATTCTAGGGACTTGACGGAGTTGAGTTTGCCAGCCCATGAAGCCTTTGAGCCAAGGTTTATTGATGAGATGGTGTGACTCTAGATATATATCCAGAGCACAAAAAAAGAACTTTGAAAACATTTGTCCCAGCAGAGTAGAGGCCAAGGAGTCATAAGGCTAAGAAGTCAAAGACCAGGGAGAGATGTGCCTGTGGGCAGTGCAGAGAAGAAGCTGTCTTGATTGAAGAACTATAGTCTCAGTCATTTCTGGTCCTAAATTGTAGCCTAATATTTCCCTAATAAAGCACAGATTTGTGATTATATTATATGAGGTCTGTGTGACTATTGCAAAAAATGATCCAACCCAGTATAGAAGTAGAAAGTACCACAGTGAGATAGTTGGTATCAGAATCAGTAAACATTGGGCTTGTTTGAACTCCACCTCAAAGGAATCAGCCTTGAACTATTGATTGTGAGCCCTCGTGGTATAGTGTTTAAGTATTGGGCAATTACCTATATGGTTGGCAGTTAAAAAGCACCAATACCTCAGAGGGAGAAAGACTGGACTCTCGACTTCCGTAGATGGTTACAGTCTTGGAAACCACAGATGGTTGCTACAGGTCAGCATTGGCTTGACAGTAGAGAATTTGACTTTTGTTTGTTTGCTTGTTTGCTTATCCCCTTGTGAAGTTAGAAGGTCATATTCCTTTGTCATAGCATTTCTGTAACCAGGGAGCTGAGCCAATTCGTAAGCACCTTGTTCCAAAAGACAGCAACCGAGGATCCTGGACACAGAATCTTCAGATCAGAAGAGAGAAACACATTCAGGAAGCTTGAGAGGCAGGACAGATGGAGGACATGTTCCCAATTCAGCATCACCGTGAATTGAGGTCCTCTGAGTTCACACTTAAAACTAAAATTTCTCCTGATGGCAGGTTTCAGTGGGGGGGGGGGGGAATGAATGAAGAGCAGTGTTGTCATAAATGGGAGCATCACAAGAGACCCAGGGGTCTCTCCAGTGAATTCCATTTTCCTCAGTCCAACTCTTCAGTGTGTTTGGCTGCTTATGTATTTGGGTAGAGTGTAGGATGTGGGTCTGGATATGTATGCCTGTTGGTTGTAGTGTCTCTATGGATGGGTGTCAAGGGGCAAGGGAAGGATGTTCACGGTGTGAACTCAGTCTGAGCCTTGCCTATTTTCTGAAACCAACAGGGTCACTTCTCAGTTGCTTTCACCATATCCTTGGAATCCTGTGGTTAGAGCATGAGTCCTTGGCTCCCCTTCCAGAATTCTGACCACCATTGTCCCGTCTTCATTTGTTTGCTTTTTTTGTTTTTTAATCAATTTATCGGAGGTTCATACAACTCTTAATCACAATCCCTGTCCATCCATATGTCAAGCACTTTGTACATTTGTTGCCATCATCATTTTCTTTTCTTTTTTAAAAAAAATAATTTTGTCCCCTGCTTCATAAACCTAAGGCAATATGAGTTTTTCTGCACCAGTGCACTTGATAAACCTCTAGAGTAGAAAACCTCAGGTCTATTTCCCAATCCTCAGGTCAAGCACCAAGTGACCAGTAAACCTTTTATGCAATTACCTCTCAAAGTAGGACCGAACTCATATTTATAATTGCACTGGACAGGGACTGGGAGAGATGGCCTAGATGTGGGTTCAATCTGTGTCAGAAGCCTTTTCCAGCAGGTGGATGACAGTAGGAATATTTGTCTGTGACAGCCAGTGCCTTGGACTAAAATGAATTGAAAGGGTGGTGATTGGAAACTGTGTTCAGAACTCAGATCCCCTGAGTTAGGAGAGGCTAGTGGAGGCAAGGACCCTCGCTGGTGAACTATGATGGCCACTCCTATGCATTGGACTTGAAGCAGAAAACTCATACAGCGACAGAAAAAATAGCAGAGAAAGGCTAGAAAGTGAACAATGGACTGGAGAGAAGGCAGGTGATCCCAAGGTAGTGAGACATTAAGAGATGCAGGTGGTGGGGATAGACAGACACAATGATAGAGAGGAAACCTAAAGAAAGGTAGGCACAAAGAAGGCTAGACACAATGGTAGACCAGAGGCAGGAGGTCAGGCAGGTGGGTAGTTTGCAAACCTGAAGGTGAACAAACAGGGAGGAGACAGGAATATGGAGACAGGAAGCTAGGATGGAAGGCTTGGGATTCTTTGAGAGAAATACATGGGATGTGCACAACCTTGACATCACTGGAATTAGAGAGGTTTCTTCAGGTGTAAGTGGATCTTATTCCTGAACTTCAATGTGGTTCCTGTATCAGGGAGCAAAATCTTGTGAGGTACAAGGGCAGGTCAAACTGGACCAAGATTAGCGCCACTGTTCATGGAGGCCTGCTTCTCACTTCTGTTCCTGGGATAGGGTGGGAGAGCCAAGAGGAAGGGTGCCAGTCCTAATTCAGACACTGCATTCCCTTTAGACCTGGGTGGTCTTCGTGTGATCTAAGGAGTCTTGGTGGTGTCGTGGTTATGCATGGGGCTGCAATCTGCATGACTGACCATTCAAAATCACCAGTAGCTCCTCAGGTGAAAGACTGGACTTGTTACCCTTGCAAACAGACATAATCTTAGAAACCCACAGAGGCATCACTATCTGTAAGCACTGATGGCAATGAGTTTGGTTTTTGATTGATGTGGTCTAGCTCCTAGTCCTCACCATATAGATCACAAACACATTTTTATTCCCAAGTAGTGTTCACATGTTCCTTGCACCTCTGACAAATTCTACCACTTTTCCATGTCCAGCTCTGAACTCTTATTTGTGCTCTCAACAACATGTTCTCTTTGTTCCCTTAGCAAATACAGATCTGAGAACTCTCATTGGAGGAATTTTTTCTGTCTTGTGCTGGGGAAGCGAGTGTTTGTGGATTTAGAGGAGGTGACCTGGCCCATCAGATGAATTATTACGCTGAAGAGGTCCAATTCACAAGAAATGGCATTGAAGTACAAAATTGTCTATGATAGGATTATGTCTGTACACACACAAGATAATCAAGCTAATGGATGAAACCACAGACAGAATCAAGGAGCACACACAAGAAGCTCTGGGATAAGGAAAAAATAGACAAACATGCCCACAAACAAGTTAGGAAAATAATCTATATTTGATGTTGTTAGGTGCTAACAAGTCAGTGCTATACACAGAGCAACCCTATCCACAGCAGAAAACACACTTCCCACCTGGCAGCATCCTCACAGTTGTTTCTGTGCTTGATTCCATTGCTGCGGCCGCTGTGTCTATTCATCTTTTTCATGGCCTTTCTCTTTGTTTCTGCCCCTCATTTACCAAATATGATGCCCTTCTCCAAGGATGGGTCTTCCCTGGCAACGCTCTCAAAGTATACAGAATGAAAGCTCACCATCCTTGCCTCTAAGAAGCAATTTGGACATATTTATTCCAAGACAGATGCAACTGTTGTTTTAACAGTCCTTGGTACTTTTGATATTCTTCTCCAGAACCACAATTCAAATACATAGATTCTTCTGCTGTCTTCTTTATTCAACTTTTGCGTGCACAGGAAGCGATGGGAGATGCTAAGACTTGGGGCAAGCACACTTTAGACTTCAAAGTAACACCCTTGCTTCCCAATACTTCCAAGAGGTCTTGTGCTGCAAATTTTCCTAATGCAATGTGTTTTTTTGATCTCTTGATGGCTGCTTCTATCAGCATTGAGAGTGGATCCAAGGAGGAAAAAAATCCTTGACAACTTCAACCCTTTCTCCATTATAATGATGTTACCTACTGGTTCAGTTGTGAGAATTTTGGTCTTCTTGACAGAATCATAATTCATACTGAAGGCTGCAATCTTTGACCTTCATCAGCAAGGGTTTCAAGTCCTCCTTACTTTTGGCAAGCAAGGTTGTGTCATCTGCATGTTGTGGGATATTAGTGGACTTTTCTCCAATCCTGAGGCCACATTCTTCTTCATAACCAGAATAAACCAGCTTCCCTGATGATTTTCCCAGCATACAAATGGAATAAGTATGGCAAAAGCACAGAACCTTGATATACACCTTTCTTGATTTTAAACTATGTAGCATTCCCTTATCACCCTACTGACTCTGAATCTATGTATAAATTCCTCATGAGTATAATGAAATGTTCTGGAATTTATATTCCCTGATCCACACAGCTAACTGCCTTGGCATAATCAATAAAACAGGTTTATTTGATAATCTCTGCTTTCAGTCAAGTTTCATCTGGGATCAGAAATTATATCCCTTGTTCCACATTTTCTTTTGAATACAGCCTGAAATGTGTGGCTTCCTATCAATGTACCGCTACTGCCATTGCCTTGTGATCTTCAGCAAAATTGTTTACATGTGATAGTAATGCTACTTTGAGCATTCTGTTTGGTCACCTTTCTTTGGAATGGGTACAAATATGGATCTCATTCAGTCAGTTGGCCAAGTTGCTGTCTTCCAAATTCCTTGGCATAGATGAGGAAGTGCTTCCAGTGCTTCTTCAGCCTGTTTGGCATTCCACCCATCCCTGGAGCCTTGCTTTTGGCTAATGCACTCAGAGCGGCTTGAGCTTCTTCCCTCAGCATCATAGGTTCTTGCTCTTATGCCTTAACATGGTTAAATATTGAGTAGTTAGAAAATAAAAAGGAAAAACAGCCTTCAATGTATTTTAAGCTGAAAGAATTCAAGAGAAAATACAAGCCTAAAGTTGCAATATTGAAAGATTCTATGGATAAAATATTCATTTTCTAACTCTAGGTTTTTGCAAATTTCTTTTTTCCTTCCCTCACCCCACCCCCTCATATATCTGAAACGAACTTGTATGTCATTAAGGACTTCAAGTCCATTTCAGGTTTAATTTTCCTATCCGCGTTTCATTATAATACTTTACTTTGTTTTCTCAAGTTGCCCTTTAAATTTTTCTGTTCAGCTCTTTGACTTCACTATTTCTTCCATTTCCCTAATGCACCAACCACAAAAGCTAGTGATGAAGACATTGAAGAATCCTATCATCATCTTCAGTCAGAAATTTATCGCCATGCTGTGGCAGTCATGTACTTGATGTCAATTTCATGATAGGGATGTAGGGGTGGAGTCTAGACAGTCAGTCTGGAGATAGCCAATGGGTAGCCAATGAGGCCTCTGTGTGGGCATGGCTTTCTCCTGAGACTTCTGGGAAGTCTCATGGTATTTCCCTTGTGGAGAAGAGAGACCCTCTCCCCAGTTGTGGGGAGACACAGAACTGACAAGATAAGATGGCAGCATCTGAGGAACTGGAAGAACAAGAGGAGAAGCCACATAGCCTTACCCTGATGAAGCCAGACTTCTGAAGCTGGAAAAGTCACAGAGAGACCCCTTCCAGAGCTGAGATGTTTCTATCACCAATGGATACTGCTGATGGACCCTAAGCCCTGGAAACGAGGAGCCATGAGGAGACCCCTGCCAAATCCAGGACTCTGCACCTACTGGCCTGTGACTTTGTGAGTTGGAAGAAGACTTTATAGACTGGTATCAGACATATGGGCTAATATTGGACTTATGACTTTGAACTGGACTGGGTTAGGATGCTTTCTCAATGTTCCATTCCTCTTGTATTTAAATCTTTCCCTTATATCCATATACATGTCAATGAATTTGTTTCTCTAGTCTACCTGGACTAACACACATGCCATTGAGATTCATTGATAATTATTGGCAATTAATGTGCAAACATTGGAAGCAAAGAGAAGGGACAGTAGCTGAAAAATATTGTCTTGGTGATAGAAAGGAAACTGGAGAGCCTATGAGAGACTTTTGCAAGGACAACAATTTGTTCAAAGCAAATGTCATACATTTTTTCAACTGCACAGACATCATCTATACACGTGGCCTTCTCCAGATAGAGTACACAGAAACCAAATTGACTAAGGGAGGAGGTGATGGAGAAGCTCAGTATCAGCAGCCAAGATCAGGTCAGGGACTGATTATGGAACAGACATCAATAGTGCATATGCAAGGTCAAAATAAAGCTGAAAAAAATTAAAACCAACACACAAGAGCCAAGATATAACCTTGAGTTTATCCCACATGAATTTCAAGAACATCTCAAGAATAGATTAGATGCATCGGACAGTAGTGACAATAATGGATTGTGGGAGAAAGTAACAGGTCATTAAAAGACAAGAAAGAAAATATCAAAGTGAATGTCAGAAGAGACTCTGAAACTTACTCTTAATCATCAAGTAGCTGAGGCAAATGGAGATGGAAAAATAGAAACCACAAAACACGGCAAACGGAAATCCAGAAAATCGATACTTTGGAGTGTTTAGAACAGACAAGACCAAACTGCCGCAAATGGGCAGCACAACTGATGGCACATGGTGCTTTCTTTTTTTTTTTAATTTTATTGGGGGCTCTTACAGCTACTACAACATTCAGTACATCATTTGTATCAAGCACATTTGCACACATGTTTCCACATACATTTCCCAATATTTTCCACTTGAGCCCTTGATACAAGCTCCTTTTAAAAAAAAAACCTCCCCTTTCCCCTTGCCCCCCTTTTTAAAAAATTAATCATTTTATTGGGGGGGCCCTACAACTCCCATCACAATCTCTAACAGCATCAGTTGTATTCAGGCCACTTTTACACACCCATTGCCATCATCATTCTCAAAACATTCTCCCTCCCTCCAGGCCCCCATTATCAGCTCCCTATATTACCCTTCCTCCCCCCCTTCCCCTTGAACGCTTAGTAATTTACAAATTATTTTTCATCCTGTACACTGTCCAATGTGTCCCAACACTCACTTCCCTGTTGTCTGTGCCCCAGAGTGGAGGCTACGTGTAGATCCCTGAAGTTGGCTCTCCCTCTCAATTCCTCCATCCCTCCACCCTCCTGGTATTACCACTCCCATCACTAGTCTTGATGGATCATCTATCTTAAGTTTCCCATGTTTCCAACTTCACTGTACATCTCCTGGTCTAGTTGGATGTATGTGGTAGAATTGGGGTCATGATAGTAGGTGGGAGGCAGCATGGGAACTAGAGGAAGGTAGCATATTTCATAGCTCCTACCCTGTATCTTAACTGACTCATCTCCTCCTTGTAACCCCTCTGTAAAAGGATGTCACCTCACCTATTGATGGGCTTTGGCTCCCCAATCTGTACTCCCCCTCATTAATAATAATATAATTTTAGCTCATTGATGCCTGACACCAGATCCCTTCACCACCTCATGATCACACAGGCTGGTGTGCTTCTTCTGTGTGGGCTTTATTGCTTCTGAGCTGAATGGCCGCTTGTTTACTCAAGCCCTTAAGTCCCCAGACGCTATATCTTTTGGTAGCCAGGCACCATCAGCTTTCTTCACCACATTTGCTTATGCACACATTTGTCCTCAGAGATCATATCAGGAAAGTGAGCATGCAAAGTTGTGCTTTTGAGTTCTTGAAGCCTGATTCTCATCCCTTTGACACCTCATGATTCCACATGCTAGTTTGCTTCTTCCATGTGGGCTTTGTTGCTTCTGAGCTAGATGGCTGCTTGTTTACTCTCAAGCCTTTAAGTCCCCAGATGCTCTATCTTTTGATAGCCGGGCACCATCAGCTTCTTCACCACCTTTGCTTATGCACACATTTGTCTTCAGTGATCATGTCGGAAAGGTGAGCATCTTGGAATGCCAATTTAATAGAACAAAGTGTTCTTGAACCGAGGAGATACTTGAGCGGAGGTCCAATGCCCATCTGTTGTCCTACTACTAACCCTATAAGTATACACATTAATCTCTTTCCCCATCCTCACTTATAAATATATGACCCTATGTACATCCCTGTATTTGAACCTCTATAAATGTTCATTATCCCCCAGTTCCTTCCTCTATTTCCATTTGCTTCCCTCTTGTCCCACTATCATGCTCACTCTCCCTTTGGGTTTCAGTATTTTTTCTTTGTTACATTAGTCTTAATCAATCCCTATTGACCTTCTCTCACCCACCTTGTCCCTGCATTTATATCAGTTGTTATTCCCTTTTTCCTGGGCTGGTCGACATCACCACCTTTCCCCCTCCTCCCCCTCTTCAATGTCCCCTA
>PVJH01023152.1:0-35312 GCA_004026705.1 Nesogale talazaci | reverse complement strand
GAGGAAAGGAAGTGCTAACAAACCCAGGGACACTGCCTCACTGGTGAGGCAGGTGTAGGAGGCCTGGTAGGGATTGATCAAGGGCAATGTAATCGAGAGATATTAACTGAAACCCAAATGATGGCTGAACATGATTGGGGAACAAGTGAAAAGAATTAGAGTATAGGGCATTTATAGAGGTCTAAATACAGGCATGTACATGTGTAAATATATTTCTATATGATGATGGGGAAATAGATCTATGTACATATACTTAGAGGTTTAGTATTAAGGTAGCCCATGGGCGTTGGGCCTCTACTCAAGTATTCACTCAACAGAAGAACACTTTGTCCTATTAACTTGGCATTCCATGATGCTCACCTTCCTGAGACAATCGCTGAAGACAAAGTGGTGCGTAAGCAAATGTGAAGAACGCTGATGGTGTCCAGCTATCAAAAGATATAGTGTCTGGTGTCTTAAAAGGCTTGAAGAGAAACATGCAGCCATCTAGCTGAGAAGCAACAAAGCCCACATGGAAGAAGCACACCAGCCTGTGTGATCACGAGGTGTCGATAGGATCAGGTATCAGGCATCAAAGACCTAGAACAAAAAATCCTATCATTGTGAATGAGGGGAAGTGTGGAGTGGAAACCCAAACCCTTCTCTAGGCAATTAGACATCCCCTTACAGAAGGACCCTGAGGAGGAGGTGAGCCAGTCAGGGTGCAGAATAGCACCAAGGAAACATACAACCTTCTTCTAATTCTTTAATGCTTTCTCCCCCCTACTATCATGACCTCAATTATTTTATACAAATCTGGCTAGACCAGAGCATGTACATGGGTACAGATAAGAAAGAACTGGAAAAACAGGGAATCCAGGACAAATAAACCCCTTAGGACCAATTATGAGAGTAGCCATACCAGGAGAGTAAGAGCAAGGTGGGGGGACACAGGGGAAGCGCTCACAGTGACCTACCTGTAACCCCTCTCAGGAGGACAGACAACAGGAAAGTGGGCAAAGGGAGATCCGTCAGTGTAAGACATGAAAAAATAATAATTATAAATTATCAAGGGTTCATGAGGAAGGGAAAGTCCATAATGGTTGTTCAACACAAAGAGTATAATAAATAGCACTGAATTATACTCGGAGAAGTTGTCGAAGTGGAGGATATTTTGTTGTGTAGATCTTTGCCACAATTTAAAGAATTAAATAACAGGGCTGAGCCCCGATGGCGTAGTGGTTGTGCATGGGACTGCGGCCCACTGGGACGGTGGTTCAATTCCAGCAGTGGGGCTGGGCCTCCTACTCCAACCACCGAGAGCAATGATGCCCCCCCCCCCCCCAAAAAAAAGAATTAAATAACAGTGAATATAATGAAGACTAAAATGTTCTAAAGTTGATTGTGGTAATGATTGCTCTGGATCGAACTATTAAATTGTATGATCTGTGGATGAAGTACCAAAAAACGGTTGAAAAAAATTGCAGTTTTGGAAGCCAAGAAGGACAGTTCTACCATGTCATAAGGCCAGCATGAGTCAAAATTGACCCAACGGTAGTTTGAGTTTGTTTGTTGTTGCAATGATGTTATCTATTGATCCAGTTGTGAGAATTTCCCTTTTCTTTACATGGAGTTCTAAACCATACTAAAAACCATAGTCTGATCTTCATCAGCAATTGCTTCAGTCTTCCTGGCTTTCAGCAGGAATTATTAGTATTATGTACGTAAGCTTCCTTTTTAGCTCTCATGCCACGTTATTCTTTGTACAGTGATGTGAATGGTACTGTTCTATACTGCGCACATCTTGCTGGCTCACTTTCCTGTGGAATGGGTACAAATATGAACCTCTCCTAGTTACTTAATTGACCAGGTAAACGTCTTCCAGATTTCGTGGTATAGCGCAGTGAGTGCTTTCAGAGGTTCATCCACTTGTTCAAACATTTCAGTTGGTAGTCCATCAATTTCTGGAGCTATTTTTTTGTTTTGAGGCTTTTGCTTCTTCCATCAGTACTGTAGGTTCTTGATTATATACTACCTCTTGAAATGGTTGAATGTTTACCGATTCTTTCTGGTACTGCGACTCTGTGTAATTTTTTAATATTACAAGTTGAGGGTTGAATTTTTTTATAGCAGTTTTATTGGGATATAATCCAAGTAGCATATAATGCAGTAGTTCAATCATATCAAGAAGTGTTCTACAATTATTATCTCAATCGATTTTAAAACATCTTTTTTTTTTTGCACTCATTGTTATTAGCTCCCCAACCTCCCCTGCTCTAGCCCCAAGTAACTATTAATCCAGTTTTGCCTCTATAGATCCACCCATTCTGGATTTCATAGATGGAGAAACATACAATACTGCAAAACAAAAAATACAAAACCTGCAATAATACAAAAAATACAAAACTAAAAATGCTACCAAGAATAACAAAATAAAAGTGAGAAGAAACCCCAGTTGGAAAGGAAACAAAATATTAAAAACTAGAACAATCTTAAAATGGGTCAAGAGAGATACCAAACAATTCAGTGTTAAATTCTAACCTATTTCTATCTGTCATAAGCCACTTTCTAATGCATTCTGTTTAATAGCGAGGTTATTCAAATCCCTGGTCTTGGTCAGAGGGGATTCACTGGAGGCTTCATCCTCCTGTATTTTCCTTCACTTATTTTTTATAAACTGCTGAAACTTTTAGATGTGTTAAAAAGGGTATCAAATCAAATATTGCACTTTAAACCATTCAATTCAGATTTAAAATTTTTTATCTACTGTAATCATCTCTACAATATTCTCTGTCTGATAACTAGGCAAGTCACATCCCTCTACTATGGTCAGAAGCAAATCATTGGAGGTTTTAATCTATGTGTAGATCCTGTAAATAGAGTTTGGGCTTCTACGGTCATCCATACCCTTCTGCAAACCAGGTGTTCACAATTCAAGTTCTGATATCATTCTCTCCTTTGGATTTGGATATTATTTACTATCATTAGGTCACACAAACTGCTGTGTTTCTTCCCTGTGGACTTAGTCAATGCCTTATTTAAATGACTGCTTGTTGACAAACAATCTTAAAGACTCCAAGCTGCTAATCTTTCTGAAAGTTGGCCTTCATCTAGTTTCTTCATCACATTTTCCTATAGTACCCTTATCACTGATGTGCACTTATGAAAATATCCACTGATCTCTCTGTCAGGGGGAGTATCAAGCAGCATCATGTCCAGAAAGAAGTGTTCTTAGATTGGGGCTAGAATTAATTGTAAGCCTGAAATCCATTCATCCATCTATGGCTTATACATGCCTCTGGTCCACCTTAGAGACGTCACTGTCATTTTACGTTAGAGAACATTACCGGTCATCCCCCTGAAGCATAGGGGCCAAAGATTCAATTACAAATTACTGAGCAGTGATTGCCCCCCCCCAAAAAAAAATTACCAGAACTAATTAAAGATGTGGGCCATAAGAAAAAGGTGAATAACCCAATAAAAATTAGGGCAAAGGACATGGACAGTTCACCAATAATAACATCCAAATGGCCAATAAACATATAGGTATGCTCTCAATCACTAGCCATCCAGGCGATGCAAATCAAAACAATGATGATGTCAGTCAATTAAAAAAATAATCAGTAAGAAATACTGGAGAGGCTGTGTAGATATTGCTGGTTGGACTGTAAATATGTGCGACTAAAGAAGTAGGAGCAGTAACATGAACAAACGGTATTCGTGATAGCAAGAAAATGGAAACAACCTAATTGCCCTTCAGTAGAAGAAGGGATAAAACAACTGATACATATACATATATAGCTATAAACAGTGTTGAAACCATGAACCTGGTGACAAGGATAGACCTGGAGAACATTATACTGAGTGAAATCAGTCAATCAAAATGACAAATATTATATGATACCACTGATAGGAGGGAAATAAAATAAGATGACTTTTATGCCAAGGGGAACAGATCTTTGATATTATCAAGGTAGGTAGTGCCAGAGACAGAAACTAAATTAATGAGCTAGACAGTTGATGGGTGTTGCCCTTGGGTGACGCTGGAGGTAGGAAGAAAGAAGTAAAGGAGTGGGTGAAGGATAAAGTTTTGGGTGATTTGATTGGTAATTTAAACTGTTGAATACAAAGCTAGTGATCTGAAATTTAAAACTCCACCTAGTGTGCAGTAGAAATTGTTGTTTAAAACTTGTAATTGGGGCTGAGCCCCGGTGGCGTAGTGGTTGTGCGCGAGACTGCGGCCCACTGGGACGGAGGTTCAATTCCAGCAGTGGGGCTGGGCCTCCTACTCCCACCACTGGAGAGCACTGATGCCCCCCCCCCCAAAAAAAAACAACAAACTTGTAATTGAGGGGGCTGAGCCGTGGTGGCGTAACTGGTTGAGTGTGGGACCACGGCCTGCGGGCTTGGTGATTCAAATCCAGCAGCTGCTCTCAGGAGCAGCACTGGGTGGCGCCCACGACCACCAGAGGCAGCGATGCCCCACCCCCCAAAAGAATTTAAAAAATTAAAAAAAACCAACTTGTAATTGAGGCATGTAGGTGGTGTAATTTGCTAAATGTTTGCCTGCTAATTGCAAAGGTGGTGTTTCCAGCCCACCCACTGCTTTTCAGAGGAAAGATGAGTCAGAATTCATAAGCTAGTAAACAACTTTAGTTTGTTGGGATTGTTACACAAAATATCTTTCTGGTATAGTCTACTTTCAGTCAAGTTCCATCCGGCATCAGTAAAAATATTTCTTGTTTCATTCCTTCGTCTGAATCTGGCTTGAATTTCTGGCAACTTCCTATCAATGTGCTACAAGCTATTTTTCATTATCTTTAGGAAAGTTGTACTGTGATATTGATTTATTGATACTACTTGTAGAAATATCTGTTTGGTTTTTTGTTTGTTTGAAAAACAAGCAGCAATCTAAGTGAAGTGTCAACTTAGTCCACATGGAAGAAACACACCATCCTATGTGATGCAAATATTGTAAATAATAAAATCTAAAACCAAAGGAGGGAACCATATCAGAGCTTAAATTCTGAATACCCATTGGCAGAAGGCTGTGGGTGACACTGGAAGCCAAAATCCATTTTCAGAATTCCCACATCAATTAAGCTTTGAATGAATCCTCTCTGATCATCGTCCAGGGATGTAAATAACCTTGCTATCAGACAAACCACTGTAAAGTCTATTATGGATAACATGGCTAGGTTAAAATATAACACCTTATTAGGCTGAGCCCTGGTAGCTTAGTGGTAGTTTGTGGGACTGTGGCCCACAGGGTTGACAGTTCAAATCCAGCAGCAGCTCTCCAGGAGCAAGGCTAGGCTTGCTACTCCCACCAGGGCAGTGATGCCACAACACACACATGCACGCACGCGTGTATATAGATAACACCTTATTATCTGATCTCCCTTTTGTAACCCATTTTAAAGTTGTTCCAGTTTTTAATATTTTCTGCTTTCTTTTCATTGAGGCTTTCTGTTTTGTTTTGTCATTTTTGTTTCATTTTTTTGTCTGTTTCTTGTTTTTGTATATGAAATCCAGGATAGGAAATTCTCTAAAGACAGTAACTGGATTATGAATTTCATAGAGACATGGCTGGGGAGGTTGGGAGAAAATGGAAGCTAATAGCACTTAGTTCAAGAAAGAAGAAAATGAAGACCCAGCATAAAACCATACCCAAAGTGAATGAGGGGGGAAGCATGGAGTGGAGATCCAGCACCCATTGGCAGACAATTGAACGTCCCCTAACAGAGGGGTCACACAGAAGAGAGGAGCCAGTCAGGGTGCAGTATAGCACCGATGAATCACACAGCTTTCCTCTAGCTCTTTGGTGCCACCTTCACCCCACTACCATGGCCTCAATTCTATTTTGCAAATCAGATTAGACCAGAGCATGCACACTGCTACAGAAGAGTCTGCAGCACCGGGAACCCAGGATAGAGAAACCCCTCAGGTCCAATGAGGAAAGTCGAGATACCAGGAGGATTAGAGGAAAGTGGGGGCCATAAAGGGGAAGCATTCACAAGGGCCAACTTAGAACCCCATCCCACCGGAACAAATAACAGAAAAGTGGATGAGGGACAATGGAGGACAATGTAAGATATGGGAAAAAATAATCTATAATTTATCAAGGGTTTGTGGGAAAGGTAGGGAAGAAATGGTGAGCTGATGTCGGGCTCAAGTGGAAAGAGAATGCTTTGAAAATGAGGATGGCAGCATCTATGCAAATGTGCTGGATACATTGGAGGAATGTACGGCTTGTGATAAGAGATGTAAGTATCCACCATAAAAGTTTTTTTAAAAGAATGAAGGCATGTCTGATTCAGTTGATGTATGGATTGTGATTGATGAGTTGTCCCCAATAAAATGATTGAAAAAAGAAGAAAATATTCTAACATATTGATTGTGCTCTTATTATGATTAAACTATTAAATTGTGTGCCGTGTGAATTATATGCCAGTAAAACTATTAAAATTAAAATATCTTGTTTTTTCACTCATATATTCATTGCAGCTTGTACTTCTTCCTTCAATATCATTGGTTCTTTTTTTTGGTGGGCATCACTGCCCTGGTGGTTGTAGGAGGCCCAGCCTTGCTCCTGGAGAGCTGCTGCTGGATTTGAACTATCAGCCCTGTGGGGCACAGTCCTGCACACAACCACTACGCCACCAGGGCTCAGCCCTTCATTGGTTCTTGATCATGTATTACCTCTTAAAATGATTGAATGACATCTTTTTGGTATACTGACTCTATGTATTCCATCTTACTTTGATTCTTGTAGTGTTGTTCATATTTTGCTATAGAATATTCAGTATTGCAATGTGGGACTTGAATTAGTTATTTCAGCTTGTGAAACATGGAGCACTTTCTTCACTATTGTGTAACTCTTTGCATATTGCATTATGAATAAAGAATACTGAAGAAAAGTTGATGACTTTGAATTATAGCGTTGGCCAAGCATAGTAAGCATACTGTGGACTGACTCAAGAATGAGCAAATCTGTGTTGGAGAAAAGTACAGCCTAAATGCCCTCTAGATGATAATGTTTTGTTGCATATAATTTTGTCACAATTAGGGAAAAAGTACACAAATAACCATGATTAAAAGGAAGAAGAAAATATTTTAGAATTTACTGTGGTGAAAATTGTAAAACTCACCTTGATAAGAATTTTTGAATTGTATGATATATGGATGAAGTGCTAATAAAGCTGTTACGAAGAAAATATAAGGATAGTGGAACTTGGTTTCATATACTTTGGACATGCCCGATAGAGGATCAGCATTAAAGAGGAAGACTCTCTTTTATGACACAGGGGCTGCAATAATGGACTCAAACATAGCACTGATTGTGGGCCTGAGCCCCGGTGGCCTAAGTGGTTGAGTGCAGGACAGCAGCCCGTGCCCTTGGTGGTTCAAATCCAGCAGCGGCTCTCAAGAGCAGCGCTGGGTAGCTCCCACGACCACCAGAGGGCAGTGATGCCCCCCAAAAAACAAAAAACAGCACTGATAGTGAGGGTTCACAGGATCTGGCAGAGCTTCATTCTGGTATATATATTGTCTAATATTTTTATGTGTAGATTAAATTTATTTTTGGTATATGTGCTACCGAAGCGAGCACAGTTAAAATTTATTTTTAAAATTTAAGTTTTTAGCTGTCATTGAAAGGAATCTTATTTTTTAACCGGAAAATTTCTACTATGTCAAATATTCCTTTTCCGAGTAATGCCGAACGAATAGGCAGCAATAGGTTAGAAGTACATAAGGCGAGTCTTTCCAACTGGAATAATAGGTACAAGATGAGTCCCTGATGAGATTGATTTATTGTCTTCAGTTATTCTAGGTAAGGTTTAGAATAGACTCTGTGAATAGGTTTGTTTTTTCTCTATCAGATCTCCTGTTTTCTTTGAAAAAAAGCTGTCTTCCTAGTTATTAAAAATAATGGATATATTCACTGTGTGCTTTTAGTAGAAATGTGCAAAGAATAAAAGTAGAACCACCCGTAATTTTACGACCTAGTAATGAACTACTTGCCCCATTTCTCTCTCTCTCTCTCTCAAATGTGGCACATCTTTCCATCTACATACCACAGGTACATACTACATCCCTGTGAATTGAGTGAGGTGAAAAAAAGGGACTAGTGTTTAAGTGGTGGAAGGAAACAGGGATACAAGACAAAGGACAGAAAACATGGAGTTTTTAAAAGTGTATTTTTTTAAGTTTTTTTCTCAATTCTTTGCATCTACAGCAAAACCAAATACAATATAGAGGAATTGAGCTAAAGCCCCCTGATTATCTGAATTTTGAGATGAGCTCACCATATAGGAAGTATATTTTTACCATTATCTTTAAAACAAACAGGCTCTGATAAATGGTATACTTTATGAATCTCACGCTCTCTGGTTTCTTAAAATACCATCTCCTAAAAGCAGTAAAAATTCTGTAAACAAATTTAAGGCCATTTTTAGAAGAATATTTTACTGAAAAGGGTATATATACTTCTCTTCAATTCAAACTCTAATATTTTTCTTCTGTTTCAGTGTTCCTAGAATCCCATGGGCCTTTGCTATGACAGAAGTGTGTGGTATGATTCTGTGCTACATATGGCTCCTGGTTCTTCTTCTCCACAAGCACAGGTATCTCATTTCACTAAAATATTGCATGTGTTCTGACTTTGATATCAAACCTTAGAATTTCCTGTGTAGCTTCCTTCATTTCCTTATCTGACCAGTATGACAAAAGAAAATGGGTTGATAAACAGAAAGCGGTAACAAGGATGCCACTTTGAAGAGTAATGTGAACCTGCCTCAAGCCTTGGAATTTTTCGTTGCCTCCTGTGTGAAAGTTGGATATTGGAAAAGGCTGAAGAAAAATCAATTAATTTGGATTATGGTGCTGGTGACGGATCTTGAAAGAACCATGGACTGCCAATAGAACAAACTATTTTCTTGGGGAAAAATGCTACCAGAATGCTCCTTCGAGGCCAGGATAACAATAAATACTTCATTGCACATACTTTGGACACGTTCTTAGGAGAGATCAATCCCTCGAGTAGGACATCCCACTTGATAAGGTAGAAGGGCAGGGAAAGATGTACTGACACAGCGGCTGCAACAACAGACTCAGTCAACTCCAGAGAGTTTAAGGACGGTGCAGCACTGGGGCAGAGAGTCAGTCTGCTGTCCACAGGGTTGCTGTAAGTCAGAACTGACCCCACAGCAGCTCACGAAACGTCAACCAGATCATACCTGCATACTTAGTAATATGCTGTGTGCATCGCACCGTGACACATCAAGGATGGGGATGACCAGTCACGAAGCAGTTCTTGACAATCTAGCTTTATCTTCCTTTAGAAACAGACTGGAAAAACCTATCTCTTTCTTTCTTTTTGTATTTTTTTGCTTGTTTTTTGGGGGGCATCACTGCCCTCAGGTGGTCATGGGAGCCACCCAGCGCTGCTCCTGAGAGCTGCCACTGGATTTGAACTGCCAAGCCTGCGGGCCGCAGTCCCGCACTCAACCACTTATACCATCAGGGCTCAGCCCCTATTAAATATTTTTATTGGGGGCTTTTACATCGCTTACCACAATCTATACATTCATCCATTGTGTCAAGGACATTTGTACTTGTGCTGCTGTGATCATTTTCGAAGAATATTCTTTCTACTTGATTCCTTGTGTGGCGGTCATGTGCTTATGATAATTTCATGATTGAGATGTAGGGGTGGAGTCTAGCCTGTTCATCTGGAGATAGTCATTGAGTAGCCAATGAGGCCTCCGTGTGGGCATGACTTTCTCCTGAGACTTCTGGGAAATCTTGCGATATTTCCCTCATGGAGATGAGAAGCTATCTCCTCAATTGTTGGAAGTCAGTCTCAGAAACAGTGAACTACAGACAAGACAAGATGGCAGCCTCCCAGGAGCAGGAGGAGCCGAGCCGGAGGAGAAGCTACATAGCCTTAGCCTGATGGAACCAGACCTCTAAAGCTGGAGAAGCCACATGGAGACTCCTGCCAGTGCTGAGTTGCCTCTACCACCACTGGATTCTGTTGATGGACCCTGAGCCTGGGAAGCAAGGAACCATGGAGAGACCCCCGCCAGCGCCTGGACTCTGCACCCACTGGCCTGTGACTGTGAGTCGGAAGGAGATGTTATAGACTGGTATCGGGCATATGGGCTGATATCAGACTTATGACTGTGAACTGGACTGGGCTGGGATGCTTTCTTAATGTCATGTCCTATTTCTCTTGTATATAAACTGTACCCTTAAATCCATATGCGTGTCTATGAATTTGTTTCTCTAGTCTACCCGGACTAACACATCTTAATACCAGCTCCTCATTTTTCTCCCTCCCTTCCCCACCAATGAAAGAGAGAGCACTGATGAATCACACAGCTTTCCTCTAGCTCTTTGGTGCCTCCTTCCCCCCACTACCATGACCTTAATTCTATTTTACAATTCTATTTTACAATCTGGTCAGATTAGACCAGATCATGCACACGTGGAATCCAGGATAGAGAAACCCTTCAGGACCAACAGTGACAATAGAGACACCAGGAGGATTAGGGGAAGGTGTGGGGACAAAGGGACTAGAATTAGACTGGCCCATTAAAGAACTAGAGGAAAGTTGCATGTTTCTTTGGTGCTGTCTCTTCCTTGTGACCCTTTTGTAAGGGGAAAAGCCTTTATCAAGGTCTGTTTGTTGACCTTTACGGGTAAGGAAAAACCCTTTTTTTTTTTAGTGGGCAGAAACTTCAGAAACAATCTTTAGTGTGTGGATATATGACTGGGAGAAATTGTTTCTGTTTGGAGGAGGCCATTAGAAGAAGTGGTAATCCTGTTTGTCATGCACATCTACTTAGTGTGGCTTATTTCAGATGGTGGAGGAAGTTACCGTGTAAGAAATGTTTCTTTGCTAAAGGGCAGACTTTTTAAATTAAAAAAAAAAAATGACTGAGGGGAAGGATGTTAGAGGAGGCTCGGTTTTCTACTTCAGCAGGTGAACTTAACTTGATTTTAAAACAGTGTTTCCCAAAGTGGCCAATACCCCCTGGGAGAGACTGTCACGGACCAGGGAAGCTGCAAAAGCAGATACCTATACTGATCTCCCCTGGATCCACAATCAGTACTCATGGAAATAGCTGTCAAGAGATTAAATGATTCCTGCATTGCATTCGGTAAATTTACTGCACAAGACCTTTTTAAAGTGTTGAAAAGCCAGGATATCGCTTTGAGGACTAATTTGTGCCTGGCATAATCCATTGGTAATTTTGAGTGCTTTACATACATGCCACAGTTGGACATTGAATAAAGTAGATTGAAGAAGAATTGATGAATTTGAATTATAGTGCTGGAAAAGAATACCGAAAGTACCATGCATGGCCTGCAAAAAGAATAAGCACCCAGAGTGCTTCTCAGAGGCAAGGCTGGTGAGACTTGGTCCCTCGTGTTTTGGACGTGCTATCTGGAGAAGGACTTCGTGGTGGGTAAAGCCTCGGGGCAGGGGCAGAGGAAGGCCCTCCACAGGCTGGAATGACACTGCGGCTCCCACAGTGGGTTCTAACAACAACAGATGTGAGGATGGTGCAGCTTCATTCTGTTGTACAGAGTCTCTAAGAGTCAGAACTGACTTTACAGCCCCTCACAACAACAAGATAGTTATCCTGGATTATGGGCTATCGTCCAAAATCTGTAATGGCCAGGGGGGAGCTGAGTAATTTTATTTTTCCTGAAAAGTCAAATCAGTTTGGGAGCCTATCATTTAAAGCATAGTGAGGGAAGCATTTAAGGAACCAGAAAGTTAATATTGCATCAATTATCCATTTTCTTTGAATCTCTTCAGAGAAATTATGATACTTCCTTGATTTTTTAAAATTTTTTCTCCTCACCTACGAGCTCTTGAGGTAAACCACAGTGAAGGTTTAGTTCCTCAGCAATAATTATTTCAGTGTTTTGAAGGTGAAAAGAAAGGTTGATGCTTGCTATTTCTGTCTCACTTTTAGGCTATGTTAAACCTCATTCTCCTGTGCGGGCACTGTATTTTTAACTCAGAATTGCTCAAAACCAGTGTGGTTTAGAAACACGTATATCACTGCTGCTTTCTGATTTAGCTTTGTCGTATAAGACCCACTAGATCTGAATGTATATACTTTTCAAAGGAGGAAAGAGTTTACCTTCTATTGGAAATCTTGGTATGTTTAGTATTACTTAGCAGTGACCAGTTAAATGCAAATGTTGATGTTTAATTAGTGTCTCTCACATTGTGAGCTGTAATGAGATTGATCTAGGCCAATCATTTTGACCAGGGACAGAATAGGAGAAAAATGTAGCATAAAATTCTAAAATAATAATAATAAAATATTATGTGTTTTCCTATGGTCTTAGTCAATCCCTGTGAAAGGGCCATTCAACCCCCAAAGGGGTTGTGATCCACAGGTTGAGAACCGCTGCCTTAGAGGCTCTGGTGGCACAGTAGTTAAGAGCATTCCAGTGGTAATGAACAAGTTAGTCATTTAAAACTACCAGTGGTTCTTTGGAGAAAGATAACACAGTCTGCTTCCATAAAAATTTAGTGCCCCCCAAAATAAAAAGATATTTAGTGCCTTGGAAACTTACTCTTTCCCAAAGGGCAGCTATGAGTCTGAATCAACCCGACTTCATTAGATCACTTGAGTGCTTTTTAAAATTCAGCTGCCTGGCTCAATCAAACTGTGTACACTGAAGTTTGACGTAACTTAGCTTTGTGTTCAATGTTTTTTGGTGCACCTAGAAGCATTTAGAAGTCTAATGTGTGGTTCTTGCCTCAGGAATCTGGAGTCCGTTTTAGAAGGAGAGGATAGTTTTTGGAAAAAAAAACAAACAAACACAATGC
Source organism: Nesogale talazaci (assembly GCA_004026705.1). Classification (NCBI taxonomy): domain Eukaryota; kingdom Metazoa; phylum Chordata; class Mammalia; order Afrosoricida; family Tenrecidae; genus Nesogale; species Nesogale talazaci. Next base: position 22,471 of record PVJH01023152.1, on the reverse strand, counting down.
AGTTCATGATAACCCATGCAGATGTTATTCAGGAACTTTAGTACTGTATATTAATGTTGAGGCAAGGGGAAATGCCTAGAATCATGTGTTTCTCATAAATAATTTATGAGCAACTGATGAGCAAGTTTATGAGCAATAAGTAATAGCTTATTGCCAGCCCTCAGTACTAGTTTTAGTTTTCTTCTGCATAATTCTTTTTACTTTCTCTCAGCCATGCTTTCGTGTGATTAGCAGCCCACTGTATAACCACTATGCCATTAGGCCTCCAGTCATGCTTTCTTTTTTTTTTGGGGGGGGGGGGCATCACTGCTCTCCGGTGGTGGGAGTAGGAGGCCCAGCCCCACTGCTGGAATTGAACCTCCGTCCCAGTGGGCCGCAGTCCCGCGCACAACCACTACGCCACCGGGGCTCAGCCCAGTCATGCTTTCTTACCAGTGAAATGATGCTCTTCGAGTTAAGTTAGTTGAATTCAACATGACAGGCTCAAACTCCATGAGGCTATTTATGTTGGTTTAAATGAAATAAAGTTTAAAATTCATTTACTTGGTCCTGCTGGCTTACGTGTTTAAGAGACACATAAGTACCAGAGATAAGATGGTGTAGATAGACAACGTTCTCGTACTAGCAGAAAGTTCCCACTGAACACTGGTGCTAGTGGTTTTCTTTCTTGCTTTCCAAGTGTTTGATATCTGGATATTGCGGTCTGCTTTCTCCCGATCTTTTCCGTTTATGTGATGCTCTGTTTACAGGTCAATACTTCTGCGAAGACTCTGTAGTCTGATGGGCACTGTGTTCTTGCTTCGCTGCTTTACTATGTTTGTGACCTCCCTCTCCGTGCCAGGACAGCACCTGCAGTGTACTGGAAAGGTAGCCGCTATCTTCTTTATAATTTTTCCTTCGTGCGCTTAGTGAACTGGTAAGACCATATATGCAATAGAGCTAAGATTCTGCTTTAATATTTACACGTTCATTGCTAGATTTACAAGATCTACACTAAACCTCTAGAAATAATTTGATAACAATCCTGAACCAGAACCTACCTCCTGTGACTTTTATCCATAAAGACCAGTTCTACCCTGTGGAGCTTACAGAATTTTAAAGTGTCTTTCAAGTGTCATTTTCCCATTCTTAGACTAGCCAAATGAACTCTGGCAGAGTAGTGGATTTGGCGTTGGGTTGCTCACCCAAAGATCAGCAGATCAAACCCACGAGCTGTTCCATGGGAGAAAAATGAAGTAGTCTGCTTCCTTAAAGATTTACAGCTTCAGGGCTGAGCCCCGGTGGCGTAGTGGTTGTGCGCGGGACTGCGGCCCACTGGGATGGAGGTTCAATTCCGGCTCCCAGGAGCAAAGGCTGGGCCTCCTACTCCCACCACCTGAGGGCAGTGATGCCTAAAATTAAAAAAAAAAAATTAAAAAAAAAAAAGATTTACAGCTTCAGGAGAGCATAGGCTGCCTGGTGGGGCTTGATCGAGGGCAATTCAGCTGAGAGGAATTACTGAAACCTGAATGGAGGCTGAACATGATAGTGGGGCAAAAGGAAAGTAAAAAGAAATAGAGAAAAGAACTAGGAGGCAAAGGGTATTTATAGAAGTCTAAATACAGGCATGTACTTATGTAAATATAGTTATATATTAGGATGGGGAAATAGATCTTTGTACATATATTTATGTTATTAAGGTAGCAGATGAACATTGGGCCCTACTCAAGTACTTCCTCGATGCAAGAACACTTTGTTCTAATAAGCTGGCATTCCACGATGCTCACCTGCCTGATGTGATCGCTAAAGACGAAATGGGTGCACAAGCAAATGTGGTGAAGAAAGCTGACGTGCTTGGCTATCAAAAGATATAGCATCTGAGGTCTGAAAGGCTTCAAGATAAGCAAGCAGCTGTCTAGCTGAGAAGCAACAAAGCCCACGTGGAAGAAGCTCACCAGCCTGTGTGATCACGAAGTATTGATGGGATCAGGTATCAAGTTTCAAAGACCTAGAACAAAAAATCATATTAACACAAACTGAATTATTCAGTTTTGGGCTAGCCATTCCTTAGTGTCTTTAGTTCCTCATAAAACATGATATTTGCTCCTTCACAGCCCTCATCAATACATGCTTTTTTAATTATTTTATTTTATTTTTTTGTAGGCATCACTGCCTCTGGTGGTCGTGGGCACTACCCAGCCACCGCTGGATTAGAACTGCCAAGCCCGCGGGCTCAACCACTTACGCCACCGGGGCTCAGCCCAATACATGCTTTTTTAATGTTAAAATTTGACCATTTCAAAAAACAAAACCAAACCAAACAAAAAAATTTGACCATTTCTCATTTTAAATGTAGTACCTAGTATTTCCAAACTTTGTATTTTCTAGGATGTGCACAGTGATAACTTGAGTTTTTGTGTGTGAGGAGTCTTAGTTTTATGCTTTGTAATATGTTTTGGTACAGTGTAGACACAACTTCTTGATTAACCAAGAGAGGAGAGATTATGTATCTAGGAATATGAAGAAAGCATATTAAGTTACTTTTAAAAATAAAAATTGTGGGTTGAGCCCCGGTGGCGTAGTGGTTGTGTGCAGGACTGCGGCCCACTGGGACAGAGGTTCAATTCCAGCAGTGGGGCTGGGCCTCCTACTCCCACCACCGGAGAGCAGTGATGCCCCCCCCCACCAAAAAAAAATTGTTAGAGGCCTTGAAAATCACCTGTATTGTATATATAAAAAATTTTATGTGATTCATTAAATTTGGACAAAACAATTTATGACACTACTTTTCTAAGCCTCCATACATTAGTTCTGGGCTTCCCTAAAACTCAAAAAAAATTTTTTTTTTTTGTGGGCATCACTGCCTCTGGTGGTTGTGGACACTGCCCAGCCACTGCTGGATTTGAACTGCCAAGGCCGCGGGCTGCAGTTCCACACGCAACCACTTACGCCACCGGGGCCCAGCCCCCATAAAACTCAAATAAATGTATTAAAATGTCCCCGTTTATTTTTAACACCTATTGTGATTCGGGTGAAGATTTATGGAGCAAACTGGTTCTTCTTTCAACAAACCATCCACATTTTGTTTCTTGATACTGACTTCAAGTACTCCCAACGTAGCTGTGCTCTTCCCATTTCCTCCCTGGGCATGGTGTTTGCCTTCATCCTTTCCGAGGCCTTTCTGCCATCTAAGCTTTATCCCTGCATTAACATTTTGGTTGTGGTGTAATATCGTGCTTGCCACAATGGATATATGTATGTATTGTGATAAGAGCTCAATGAGCCCCCAATAAAATGATTTTTAAAAATAAATGGGTGGGGCTGAGCCCCGGTGGCGTAGTGGTTGTGCGCGGGACTGCGGCCCACTGGGACGGAGGTTCAATTCCAGCAGTGGGGCTGGGCCTCCTACTCCCACCACCGGAGAGCAGTGATGTCCAAAAAAATAAAATAAAATAAATGGGTGAAGAACCAACAAAGGAAGTGTAATCAGCTAAAGAAAATCAAGAGAAGGCCTGAACCCCGGTGGCGTAGTGTTTGTGCACGGGACTGCGGCCCACTGGGACGGAGGTTCAATTCCAGCAGTGGGGCTGGGCCTCCTACTCCCACCACCGGAGAGCAGTGATGCCCCCCCACCAAAAAAAAAAAAGAAAATCAAGAGCTAAAAATATGTCCCTGAGCCAAAGGGTGATGAAACTTAAGATAAAAGCTTTTCGTTTTCCTTTTCCATCCTCCCAAACACGAAAGTGTTTTTTCTAACTTTAGTCACTGCTATGCTAATTAATACAAAATTATATCTAATACTCTTTATGGTATTATTGTATTTCTAATTTTTGAGTTTGTTTTTGTACATGATATGAAGTAGGGGTGAAGTGATTTCCCTTGGGTGGTATGTTACTTGATTAGAAAAAATATAAGTGAAAAATATATAGGTTGAAAAGAGGATTCATAGACTTGGTACATTTAATTGAAGAGAAAAGGTGTACATAAGGCTGTGACATAGGCTACAAAATTGATACCATCTCTATGAGTACACCTTTTCTGACTCTAATGCCTGATTTTTGTTTGTTACAGCTGAACATTTCTATTTGAATCTGCCCTAAATATGGTTAATTGCTTTAAATTATAATATAACCTACTTATTGACCTATATTACTTACAGAAATCATTAAAAATAGAAAGTTAGAGTGCTAGTAACCATCAACCAAATCCCTTACAATTAGCTCCTTTCTGCATTGTAAGTTAATTGCTTGAAATGATTTTTTTTGAAGTTAATTGCTTGAAATCTTATTTCCTGATCTAGATGGATTGAGACTAGAACCAGGAGTAGGTCTATTTATAAAATTTTTTTAACATTTTAAAAAATATTTTCTTGTTACTTTGTTTTCTTGTTACTTTTTTTACTTTTTTTTACTGCCTCTGGTGGTCGTGGGCGCTACCTAGTGCCACTCCTGAGAGCCGCCGCTGGATTTGAACCACCAAGCCCGTGGCCGCAACCCCGCGCTCAACCACTTACGCCACCGGGGCTCAGCCCCCTACTTATAAAATTTAACAGTAAACTTAACTTTAGGAAAGAAACACTTAAAGCAAATTACTACACTTTATTCCTTCAAGGCATTCTGTTTATTCTGCTGTGCAGTGTTTCAGTTGGATTTTTTGAAGAATTTTTGGGGCACTTATGATGGGGAAGGATTTTTTTTTTTTTAATGAGGAAAGCATAGAGAGCCTTGAATAATAGAGCTATAGTTGTTTTTCATTTCCGTTGGCTATAGCATGCTCCTAATAATCTCGTTGTCTGGTTTTTAAAATTTCACTAACATTGCTAACACTATTCTCTTCCCGAATTAGAGAAGACTCTAGCAATGCATATTTGCTTAATGCCTTCTCTTCTCTTTTCTCTAATATTCTCCCTCTCCTGCTTTCAACTGAGTAAGAAAAGGTAAAGTAGGCAGGGTACAATCAGGAGGTCAGGTTTCTGAGAGGGTACTATCTAAAGAGGATTTTGGGGGGTCATTTTTTGGGTACAGTATGTTAAAGCAAGAGGATTTTTTTTGACTGAGTTTTTTTAAATGATTTTATGGATATAATTCACATATGTCATTTACATAGTTCAGTCATATTAAAGAGTTGTGTAATCACTTCATTCAATTCTAGAAATATACTGAAAAATATAGGGGGGAATAACAAAATTTTAAAAAAGAAAAAGATCAACCAGAGGGAAAAGCTCAATCAAGAAAAAAGTAGGGACTATTAAGAGCTAGTAGAATAAATTTAAAATGAGTAAAAAAGAAGATAAATGATCAGGTATTGCATTTTAACCTAATTACATATGTCATAATCGAGTTTACAATACTCCGTCTGATAACAAGGCTCTTCACATTGCTGCCTCATATAAAATTGATATTCTCTTACCAGAGAAAAAAGGGAAATGGATATTGAATGTAGCCCTTGCTCACTTAGAGCCTATTTCTTAGTGTCAAGAATAGCCAAGCTATTATTACCTTGATGTGGGATTTGACATTTGTGGGTGTGTTTGTGATATTTTCATTTTAAAAAGAACTCCTAGAAGAAGAGTTTGAATTGCTGTGGTTTCATTTATTTACCCAAACATTTTTGAATGTAACCACTTTTGACCACCCATTGAGGTTTGCCTGAAATTAGCTGGGGATCTGTTTGCTTTTGCTGTGATTATACTTCTAAGTCATTTGAATTCTGTGTGAAACACTAATTCATAGTTTTCTTTGTAGATATATGGCAGTGTATGGGAGAAATTACACCGGGCCTTTGCCATCTGGAGTGGCTTTGGGATGACCCTGACTGGAGTTCACACTTGTGGGGATTACATGTTCAGTGGCCACACAGTTGTCTTAACTATGCTGAATTTCTTTGTCACTGAATGTAAGTATCTCTTTAGTGCTTCAAAGCTTATTAGATATCAGGCTACAGAGGAGGCTGTGGGAAGGGTGTCGAGTCCTATGAGGAAGGGGATGAGATAGACTGACATAAGAAACATGTGACTGAGAAGCATCAGGAAGAATGTGGTTTAAACATGGTCTTTCTGTCCTTTTCCCAGATACACCAAGAAGCTGGAATTTTTTGCACACTTTATCCTGGGTTCTCAACCTTTTTGGAATTTTCTTCATTTTGGCTGCCCACGAACATTATTCCATTGATGTATTTATTGCCTTTTATATCACAACAAGACTCTTTTTGTACTACCATACTCTGGCCAATACCAGAGCTTACCAGCAAAGTAGGAGAGCAAGAATCTGGTTTCCCATGTTTTCATTTTTTGAATGCAATGTTAATGGTACAGTACCAAATGAATATTGTTGGCCATTTTCAAAACCGGCAATAATGAAAAGGCTAATTGGATGAAGACAATATTTTGTAAAGAGTTCATGATTAAACATAATGGTAGTTGTTGAAAATAACTTTGCTTTCTCCCACAGGCTGTTCCTGGAGGCATTGCCTTTTTGGCTTATATGTTGGCAAAGCAAAACTCCTTGTTCTGAACAAGGCTGTGGTTATAAAACGCAAGAATGAGCAATCAAGAGTCCTCACATAATTGTTTGAACAGAACACTTATGTAGGTGTTCTCTGTCCTTGCCCTTCAGGCAGAGTTAATGTTCGTGATTGAAGTCAGACTGTTGCTCCTCTCTTTTGAGTATTTGCTTATTGATTTTAAGTAAATCAATTTAAGCAGTGTGTGACTAGAAATCTTTTTGGTTCCCAGTAGAACTCTAGTCAAAAAATATCTTTTGAAACTCCTGATTGTCTTCAAAGGAAAAGTTCCTATCAAGTGAGCAATCCTTGTTCTTTGAATTATTTTCCATGTCTCTTTAGAAAATGCAACTCTGGAAAGTGATCTCCTTTATTGCCAGATAATTTTTCCTTCTGAATCAACTCCAAGAAAAGTAATTGGATATACCAGGATGCCAAACACAAAGGAACGAGAAGGAAAGGGGCGGTACATGAGATGGCAATGAACTAATGAAGAAGCCACCTGCCCCCTCATTAATGCAAAGATAGTGCTTGCAGGTGCCACCACAAGTGTTACAATAGGTGCAGTTCCTGTTAGGTTCTGAGTGTTGAGTGTGACTCTCAGTAAGTATTCATGAGGGGAAAATCGCTGCATCCGTAAAAATAGAATTAACTTAGTGATGTTAGGTGCCTGGAATAACTTTGTGCTGTAGTTGTTAGATAAGTGACAGTCCAGTATTAGGCTGTTTTAATATTTCATTTGTTGAGTAAAATGAAAGTATGCTGCCATTTGTTAGGTAAAGTGTCTATGTCCTTAAAAGGGGAGGTATACATGTAAAGAACTTTTCTTCTAAAGTGAAACTTACTAAGTGGTTTCAAATAGAACCTTTTGACTTTTGACCTTTTTCATTATTGCCCATCAAAAGTAAAGTCTCAGACATATTTGGATATTAAAAGGTTTCATTGGTGTAGTTTTTAAATACAAATGTGTACATACATTCTTTCTATTTTATTTTGGCAGGCAAGAAGTTAGGTTAACTTAGGTGCTGTTTACAACACTAGAAATTTAGCTCTTTAAGTAATTTCATGACTCTAGTAACATTTGTCACTTTATTTTTAATGATTTTGGATAGCAGTTATAGCCGTATGGTAGTTATAGAGGAATTTGAATCCTAAGTAGTGAGCGTAACCACTTGAAATATTGTATAGTCTTTACATTCCATTTTAAAATTAAAAGTTAGAAAAGGTGCTGGCACACTGAAGTCTAAAGTTAGGTCTCACAGCAGAAGCCCCTTCCTTTCTTACTTGAGTGAAATACAGTATTTTTGCACTTTAATTTATATTCCCACTCCTGTATAAGCTGCAGAGAGGAACCTGAATGAATTTGGCAGTATTAAGCAAACAAGTTTTAGTCATTGTTAAATGACCCCATTTGAGTCTGTTCAGAACATTATTTTTTATTTCTCACTTGAGGTAATAAAGCAAGGCAATTCAAGTTTTATTATACTTTTAAATCTCACACTTCAGAATCTTATATATCAAATTATTGGTTCTATGATTTGTCAGGGACAAAAAATGCCAGCATTTCATTTAAGGGAATTTTATAATCATGAAAGGTGGGGGTTGTTTCCTAAGACAGTTAAAGTGGTTTGACCCTTGAAGTCAAGAGTTTTATTATTGGCATTGCTTCCAAATGGCGGAGTAGAACTGAATTTAGCTAAGGTGGGACTGATGTTGGCTTTTAGAAAAAGTTCCAAAAATATGTAATAACATTAATTTAGACGTACTAACTCGCTACTAAGTGGCAATTTTTCCCCTAACATTAGCCTTCTTTCCTTCACATGGGCTCTGTTCTAGAACAAAGTAGGAACAAAATGCAGCTGACTTTGCTGAGCAGTTGACGTTGAGAGAGGATTGTAAAATAACTTTTCAGCCTTGCATTTACTCATGCCTGTTTTGAGAAAAAGGTAAGCTAGACATATAACTCATTGTTAAAGCTTTTTTACAAGGCAGTGTGTTCAAAAATTAGTTATCTTCAAGTCTCTTTTAGTAACTTTTTTTCTGTCGAGAAATTTTGTCTCTGCAATTTTTTTTCTTATTAAATCTAAACCACAGAAAAGTTAATCTTTATGTTTACATTTTGGCCTTGAATGTGGCCAGGTGGAGAAGCTTACATGTCTTAGATCTACATATTTATTCAAGAAGGTTTCTGGCTTTGGGTACAAACTAGGAAGGCATACTAAAAGTCGTGGCTTTTTCTTTTTTTCATGTTCTTAGAGACAGCATCACCTTTTTCAAAAACAGGAAAGACCAGACAGGGCAGTGGTACTGCTAACATGATTGAAGTCAAAAGGACTTGGCAGTCTTTTTTTTTTTTTTTTCCGCGGGGGTGGGGGGCAATCACGGCTCCCTGGTGGTGGGAGTAGGAGGCCCAGCCTTGCTCCCGAAGAGCTGCTGCTGGATTTGAACCTCCAACCCAGTGGGCCGCAGTGCCGCGCACAACCACTACGCCACTGGGACTCTGCCTCAGTCTTAAAGACGTAAAGTTTGCGGTTATCATCAGATAATTTGGAGAAAGCCTGTTTTGGTTGAACTGCAGAATTTTCAGCATGACTATATGCTACATAGCTGGAATTACTAGGGCAAAAGTAAATTTATATGCAGCTTATTAGTATTCTTTCAAATCAGAAAACAATGAGCTTAACCCAAAACAGTATGTAGGTTGATCACAATTAAAACCCACTGGCCAGAGAAACATGCTGCTAATATAACTTTTTAAGAATGACACTGCAAATAATGTTCTTTCCTACTTATTCTGCTTGAATAAATCCTGTAATTTATAAATGTGTGACCCAGGAGCCAAATCCTCTTAAAGCTAATGTGAAACTGTCTGTTTTAGAGAAATCTGGAAAAAGCGTGTTACTGGAGTCAAATTCAGAGTAATACTAAGCTGCTTTGACTTTATTCCACAAAAGGCAATTTTATAATACACTTTTTTTTTTAAGGATTCCAATTTTAAAATACTAGAGAATGTTAACTATTTTCTTGTCTTCAACTTTCTATTTTAAGAAATGTAATTATTTGATAGTCTTTGTAGACTAAAAGTTGTCCCTTATTCAAAGTAATTATAATAATAGTTACCTGTCAGTTCTTTTAAGGTATTTAGGTAGTTGAGGCAAGAAAAGCTCTTTTTTAGAATAGTCTGTGGTTGCTTTCTTAAGCAATATTGATCTCATTTAGACATTTTCAAAGCTGACAGAGCTTGTCAGTTTTAATACCACTCTACTTACTACAGTTTAGACAGCTTGCCTTTGTAAGTTTAGACTGCATTAGCCTAACACATCTGTAGAAGAGAACTGTTCGTAACATCAAAGGTCAGAATGCTTCAGGTAAAAGAAAAAGGCAAGAGTTTTGTTCTTTTTTGTTGTCTTTGAAAGACTGAAATCAGTATGGAAGTAGGTTTTCATTCCTTGTATCACCCTCAACCCCCACCCCCCACCCCCACCCCACCAGGCCTCCCCCATATAAAAGTTCATCAGTTTCAAGTAACTCAAATAGGATCTGTTATTTTGCATCACGTTTATTACCAGTATCTGTCATATAAATCATATATCAACTAATAAAATGGTTTATAGAATACTTTTATTCCATGTACTCCAAGTTTCAGCAAAATAATGCTTTGTGCCTGGGATGGAGGGAGAAGAAAGGAATACTCTGATTGTTTCCGGTCTTATTTCCTACTGGGTTATTTGAAAAAAAATCAACATAGCCAAGGGATGTTATTGGCTGAGATCATTTTAAAAGTGTTTCATAGTAATAATTTTTCATTCCGAGAATTTGGATTCATAGGACAATGGAGTATTTCTGACATGGAACAAAGACAATGGAAACTGGTACTTTGTGAGGAAAGAGCAAAGTTAGCTTGGACTAAAATGAGCATGTTCTATTTTGACCTTTCTATCCAAATGTCTCCCTGTCCACAGAGAAACTAGTATTACTTGAAGATGTGAAAGTTCCTGTGGTAGCCATAGCTCGAAGCACAGACTTGTATATAAGTAAATACCTTGATTCTAAATTAAATCCAGATGTAACTAATATATATTATTTTATATCTTTGTTGTATTAAAATGTTTAAAAACACTAAAAATAAAACATTTGAAAGTCGTGTTGCAGTCTCATTTAAATGTGTTTGCATTAATGCAGCTGACCTATTTTTAAAAGTTTTATTTTTGCTCACAATGAAGCCCTGTGACTTTAATGCCTTATATCTCTCTGGCATTTATAAATTCCTTGTTGCCTACTAGCTTTTTTTGTGTGTGTGATTTGTATGAAAGTTTACAGAGCAAACACCTTTTCCATTCAACTATTTATATCTTTTGTGACATTGATTGCAGTCCCCACAGTGTGACCTCACTCTTCCCATCTTCCCCCTTGGTTTTCTTTCCAGTTCTATTTCCTTCTTGTCCATTCCTGCCTTTTGACCTTTACTCTTGAGTAAATACTACTCTTTTAATTGTATGTGGGCGTCTGGTCTAAGAAGTATTGTTTTCCATGGTGTTATTAATCACTGTACAGTCCTATTATTTGGCTGAAAATTGAGCCATAGGGGTGAGTATAGTTACCGTCATAGGAGATCCACTGTCTCTTACCAGTGGCAGGACTGGTCTTTATACTTTAGAGGTTCTTTTCACATTTTTTCTTTCACTTGATCCAGGTCTTCTCTTTCTGATCCAGTCCTTAGCAGTTGTAGACATAGAAAGAGGTTGATAGTACTCATCTCAAGAGAAAGAGAAGGAAAGAGTTGGTGTTTTATGTATTTGGCCCTTGTAGTAGGTTTTCCTTTTGGGAAAATGGTTAGAGGGGTTTGGAAACCACGGAGGGAGCAAATTCTATAGGAAGAAGATGAAATCGATTGTCTTCATTTAGTGTCAAGGTGGAGAAGGGCTCAATGAGACCTGAGGAACTCACTAGGGGGAGGGGGAGAAGAGCTGACACCAAGGGCTCTCACGGGGGTGGGGGTGGGGCGGAGAAAAAAAGAAATGTCTAGAAAATAATGATGGTAACATATATAGAAATGTGCTTGATACGATTGTTGTATGGATTGTTTTGTTGGTTTTTTTGTTTGTTTGTTTTTGGGCATCACTGCACTTTGGTGGTGGGACTAGGAGGCCCGGCCTTGCTGCTGGATTTGAACCTCCAACCCAGTGCGCCACAGTCCTGCGCACAACCACTACACCACTGGGGCTCAGCTGCTATGTGAATTGTTACAAGAGCTGTAAGAACCCTCAATAAAATGTTTTTTAAAAATAAATAAAAACAAGATTATTAGTACAAGGAGAAGAGGAAAGGATTCACTAAGCATGGTCTTAGTTATCTAGTGCTGCTATACCACAAATTGGTGCCTCCAATGAACAAACATATTCTCTCAGAGTTAAAATCCAGAAATCAAATCCATTGCATTGAAACAGATTCTAGCCCCATACTGTTTCCCAGGCTATAATTTTTATGGAAGCTAACTGCTCCCTTTTTCACACAGAGCAGCTGGGGCGCATTCACCACCAGGCCAACCTTCGGGTATTCTCTCCTCCCAAGGAGGAGACCCTGGTTTGTTTCCCAGTCAGTTCCCTTCTCAGGGGAGGCTGGAAGCCCCCAAACAGGTGAAGGCTTTTTCTGTTGGTTTTGGAGAAGGGCCCCTGTCTGCAGCTTCTGTTCCTTGGTCATAGTCATATAGTATAGTGTCTCTTCCTGACACCACCCCCACCCCGTATCGTTACTAGTCTCTTGCTAATTTAATTTCACAAAAGAAAGTGATTTAAGATAGCTCTTGCATTAACCTGTATCAGCAACATAACAAAGTGAACCCATTCCCAAAGGGAATTATAACCACCACAATGGGAGTTAGGACTTCCACACAATGGGAGTTAGGGGCACACCAACCTGTAGCGCAGCATATGAAACTTGCACTAGGCACTCCCTGAAAGGTAGGGCATAGGGGCTGAGCCCCGGTGGCATAGTGGTTGTGCGCGGGACTGCGGCCCACTGGGATGAAGGTTCAATTCCAGCAGTGGGGCTGGGCCTCCTACTCCCACCACTGGAGAGCAGTGATGCCCCCCCAAAAAACAAAACAAAACACAAAGGTAGGGCATGATCAAAGCCTTAGAATTAAACTTAGAGTACATTCAAGAGCCGGCAATGGAATTTATGCCGGGCGGTAATGAGTAAACAAGTAGAACAAGTTTATAAATTGCTCTAAAATTTCAGATTAATTTTAATATATGTATTAGGGAGCTATTGATAGGTATGTGTTTTAATTTTATAATAAGTGGCAATATTAGGAATGCGAGTTTCCTGAACCTAAGTGATGGGTAGCTGTATAAGTAGTTTTGCAGATAAAGGTAGGTAAAGAACAGAAATATATACCAAAAGAGAAAGATAAGGACCTGGAAATTACATAAAAGCACTAACTAAACAGGAAGGAAAGACTAGTGATCCTCACCTAGGTCAGTGATCCAGAACTGGACGGCTCAGCAGGGGTCTTCAAACTACGACACGCGAGCCACATGCGCCTGGTGTTTTTGCTGCTGCTGTCTGTCCTGTTTTGCAAAATCCCAGGCCTGCAATGAATTTGTTCATATATATATATATTTTAACGATAGTTCTGCCCTCCAATGGTCTGAGGGCCAGTGAACTGGCCCCCTGTTTAACAAGTCTGAGGACCCCTGGAGAGGCTTTTGCCCCGACCAAGGAAGATCAAGGCAAAACAAATGAACTACTAACTGCTGCTACTAGCCGATGTAATATGAATCTAGAATATAATATACCCAGTATCTAAAACTGTTTCTCCGAGACCATGCACCTGACCCACCTGTTCACTTGCTGGCTTGCCAGCCTGAAAGGGAGTCTGAGCTGCCCTCTGGCAGAAACTGCAGAAGGTAGTTGTTAGAGTAGCGCTTCAGAGCGCTGAGCTACAACCCTCGGGTGTACGAAGACCGAATGACAACGTTAAAGCCTCTGCTGTAATAGAATAGTATTTAAATGCTATTCTCAACAGGGCTTCCTGGGAGAGCTGGAAATAGGAAACTGTCATGGTTGGTTCATAGTCCAACCCAAAGAGCCCTGGATTCCACTCTGAAGAGAAAATGTGTATCTAATGATATTTTGATACAGCCAGATCAGCAGTCTTCAAGAAAAAGTTAAAAGTCCATGAAATTTGAACCTTTTTTTTCCACGAAGACTGATTGTGGAGGCTTGTCCAGAAAGCATTTTGTCAGTAGTGATGCAATTTGAGGGACTTCAGCACCGTTGTAATCTTATTTGCAGAAATTGATAAGATTTGGAGTTTTCTTTACTAATTGATTCCACAGTGGCGCCTGTGATTTTTACTCACTTTAAAATGATGTTATTGTAAGAAGGAAGCAAGCAAGACATCAAGTTTAAGCAATTCATCAGGATGGCACTAAAATGGGTATTTGTAAAGCCTGTTTTTCTCCATCCTGCTGCTCTAGTCTTTAGTTCCCCTTCCAGGAGGTAGCCTGGAATTCTTGTGTGTGTTTCCTGGAATTGTTCTATGTCTATTGCAGACAAATGTATTTTAATTAAAAATTTCAGAGCGTACAGCTGGTTTTGCATTTTGCTTATTTCACTTTTTCACATGTGCCATTATCTCCCAGTCAAAGATCCACATACAGTTCAATAATTAGAACTTATATTCTGTGATTTGGGGGAATATCATGAGGTAGGGCCATTCTCTCTGAATTGTATGCTTTTAGAGCAGGAGAGCAAGTCTACGATTGTGCATATTACATCTTAACTATAAAGTGGGAGGAATGAGCCAAGGTTAAAACTTTAGTTGGTAAAGAAGTAGGAGCACTTACCAATTTGGTTGTTTTTATTTGGACAATATTTTTTTTTTTTTTTTTTTTGGCATCACTGCTCTCCGGCGGTGGGAGTAGGAGGCCCAGCCCCACTGCTGGAATTGAACCTCCGTCCTAGTGGGCCGCAGTCCCGCGCACAACCACTACGCCACCGGGGCTCAGCCCCTTGGACAATATTTTTGTCTTTATCCTTCGTGGTGACAGATCTCTCTCAGTTTTTTAAAATCATTTTATTGGGGACTCTTACAGCTCTTGTAACATTCCATACATCAATTATATCAAGCATTTTGTACTTACGTTGCCATTATCCTCTTCTAAACATTTATATTTGAGCCCTTGATAGGCGCTCCTGTTTTTCTATGTGAATTTTTTTGAGTGTTTGACAGGAGAACAGTGTCTAGCTGTGGGTACCATACCAGCATCTAGCAACATGAAGTTTGAGCTGATGGCTCTAGGCCAAGTTCTGGATGTTAGGAGATGCTTTTTAATGTCTCTTCATACGTTAGCATTCTTTCCATGTAAGTACATGAAGAACAAGATCCACTTTGTTCTCGTCAACGCCATGATGCTCCACTGGTTGAGTGTCATCATTTATGTAGAATATTTATTGTTCAGAACAATCCCGCAATAAATTTGCATGCCCACAAATTTACTTGTAGAATAATTTCCTAAAAGTGAAACTGTTGAGACGAAAGCTTTGAGTAACTTAAATTTTGTTGGTTATTCAGACCTTAGTGTAGTTTGTACCAGTTTTACTCTTCCATTAGTACTACGAGTTTGCTTTTTAATCCTCATCATTGTCAAAACATCTTCCCAAGCTTTTTTTTCAATGTAATAGGTAAAAATGGTATCTTAATTTCCTTTCTACATAAGCAACTTTCATAATCCCCCATTGCCCCAGCATTTCATGGTGTTTTAGGTGAAAGTTTACATAGCAGATTAGTTTCTCATTAACAATTTATGCACAAATTGATCTGTGATAATTTCTGTTTCTACCCTTCATTTTTCCTACCCTGTCTTCTCATCTTTGCTTTTGGACAAATGTTTGCCCATTTGGTCTACTACAGCTGACTATTCTAAAGCACACACTCCACCCACCCCCCACCCCCGTCAACCTACTAGATGAAAGGTGACCTCCAGGAGTGGTAGGTTAAAAGGATGTCTTAGGGTGGTAGTGTCTATCGATCCAGTAAGTCTGGTCTGTTTTATGAATTTGAGTTTTGATGGGCAAAATTACTGTGAAGGATTAATGTTGGTTCTTGTCTGCCCAGCAGCAATCATTATAGGACATTTTAGGATTCAAATATACTTGCTCAAGTTTGGAAGATATTTTGAAAATATATATATGAAGTATTTATTGACTGCCTGTTGTATGCTAGGCTCTCTTTAAGCACTGTTATTGGATGGTAACGTAAGAAGCCCTGCTGGTGTAGTGATTACACATCGGACTGTCTCAGAAACCCACAAGGGGAGTTGTACCCTGTCCTATTGGGTCACAATGAGTTGAGTCGACTTGATGGTGAGCTTGGTTTGGGGTTTAACTTGCCCTCTGGAAGCTTGCTTTCTACGAAGTGAAATGGACACCTTACAAACAGATGAGAAAGAAAACGGGTCTCGCTATACCTGCCTACTGATAGTTGCTACTTGATAACACGTAACACATGTCCAAGCCCTGTACAGGCACCTCCTAAGAGCCTCTTCCTGAGACTGCTGGTCTTTGTTGTGTTAGCCTGTCTTGCAAGGAATTGAATTAAATCTAGCAAAGGTGTATAACCCTGGTGATACAGTGGTTCATGCATGGGGCTGCTAACCACGAGGTTTGCATTTTGAAGCCACTGCCTGCTCCATTGGAGAAAGATGAGGCTTTCTGCTGCCTTCAAGGTTTACAGCCTTAGTACGTTGCAGGGGACAGTTCCACTCTATCCCCAACAGTCCCTATCAGTCAGAATGGACTCTGGCCGTGAATTTGGATTTTGGTTTTGCCAAAAGTGTCTTCTTGGTGGTCGTCAAGTAGTCAGGTAGTGGGAAAATGTTACGTCAGAAAGACAAAACCAAAAAGAGGTAGAAAGGGTAAAGAAAGATGGAATGCTTTCTGTCTAATAGAGCGCTAAAGGCATGCCTTTTGGAGAGGTGACATTGGAGCAGAGGCCTCTTACAATCAGAGAGGAACCCATGGGCCCCCTACAAAGATGTCAGTTGGGGCTCACAGAGCAGGCAGTATGCCAGTCTTGAAGACCTAGAACATCCTGGATTAGACTAGATTTTGATTTCAGTATCGGAATCACTGGTGGATTTGGGTTTTCTGTAGGGAATAATAAGGCACATCTTCCCAGATCTCAATTGTAGCCATAGACGGAGGCAGAGAGGACCGCATGCTACCCAGCTTCCGTGTGGAACAGCTGCGGAGCCTTAGAAAAACACTGCCATTGAGTCTTGTCTGACTCAGCAACCCGATAGGGCACAGGAGAACTGCCTCTTTGACTTTCCAAGGCTTTACCTTCTAAAGTCGGAGATTCAAAGTTTAAGTCTTTAGGGACGCAGATAGCCTCAGCTGTCTCTATTGGAACAACTGGTAAGTTGGAATCACTGATCTTGCTTAGAGGCCAGTTTTTGCTAAGGGTTTCATCAGACTCTTCTGGTTCCCTTTTAGAAACTGGAAGGAATTAAAGGATGCACAAAGAAGTAAAAGTTAGGGAAAACCGGAGAATGAATGAATTCTCCTTTGCTTCAGTTCAATACAAAAATCCCTAGACTGGGTTATTTTAGTTCTGAAGGTCTTTGCAGGTGACTTCCAGCAGAGGGAGCTACATAACAAACGAGCCTCCAGCAGCCTTATGTGCCTCTGTCACTTTAGACACTGAAACTGGCTGTCTTGAGCCAAGTTTGGTGCGCATCCGGATCACCTGGCTTGTTCAAGTCCCGTTCTTGACCTCATTCCTGAGTTTGATTCAGTGGGTGGAAGACATGTTCATTTCTGTCAGGCCCCTGATGATGCTGATGCTTCAAGTCAAATTGGTTTGCTCCCCAGGTGTGACCAGAATAGCCTGGAGCCTTCTTGGCACACCTGCTGCTGACACACCTCCCCTAAGGACATAGTAGAAAGTAGTTCCTTCTCGTTAGGGTGGTTGTGAAAGCACGTTTTAAATTTAAAAGGTCTATTCAAATAAGCATCCTGCTTAGTATGTTTAGCCCATTAAAATCTTTTTAATTTGAGGTTTTAATTTTACACTACTAGTGTATAGAAAAATAGAATTGACTTGGGAGATGTTGACCTTTCATCCTGTGACACTGTTAAATGTGTGTGTTCTAGAAGTTCTTTTGTAGATTGCATAGCGTTTTCAAGTAGTCATAGACAATGGCATAATCTGTGTATGCTTGTTTTTCCTGATGTTCACACTAAAGCTGCTGACCCTATTCTGTCACAATAGGCAGAAACAGATAACACAAAGCGATTGAAAGGACTCTGAATCCTAGCCAAGTCTACCAAGGATACTCAGAGGCAAAGCATTCAAATTTATGTGAGGAGCATTGACCCTGAGATAAGAGAGAACCGATGCTGGAGAAAGTGGTTCTCATTAACTAGAACGACAGGGTGAACCCCACCACCACCACCTTCACACAGTTGAGAGGTTGGTTAGGCTCCAGCCAACAGTGAAAAGACCAGCCTTCAGCACAATCCAAGGAGCCCTGTTGGTGTGGGTTACACACTGATCTGCTCCTGTGAAGGTCTCCAGACTTGAGTTCTCTGGGCTATAAAGTTCTTCTCTGGGCTACAGAGTCGATTTGATGACTGGGTTTGGTTTTTTGGAGGGAGGGTAGGAGAGGGTAGCACAATCAATCTGAGCCTGGAGTTCCTGAGTGGTGTGAATATTTAAATAATATTCATGGAAACTAAGGGATTGGGACGTGTGGAGGTAGCCCTCCGTCTCAGGGAAGTAGCAGGTCCCTTCTATGAGAGGCCTGCAAGGGAAAAAGAAGTTTGGGTTTCTAGTCCAGGCTGCTGATGTGACGTTCCTTTTAATGGGCAATAGTAGCATGAAAATAAGTGGCATCTGGGGGTAATGTGATGTGTTGTGCCCTTGACACCAGTGGAGCCCTGGTGGCACGGCAGTGTTGCTTGTTAGGTTGTGATCAGCAGAGCCGGCAGTTCGGAATTATCACTGCCTTGGGAGAGACAGATTTCTGCTGCTAACAGTTACAATCTCGGAAGCTCTCGGGCAGTCCTGCCTTGTGCTGCAGGGTCGGTGTGACTTGCCATTGACTCAGTGGCAGTGAATTTGATTTTGGTTTTTCTATACCACTGCCTCCATAGCTTGGCACTGGGAACATGACCTTACCTGATTAAACCCTTGTTCCTGGGGTTAGTTCACTAAGCAGTACTGATTTTTACAGCTTCCTCTAGCCTCTGTGTCTGTATTTAAAATAGCCATTAGCTTCTGAAGGCAAAACCCAACATGTCTGAAGTGTACCTCCCCATGCCATGGGCAGGGGGTGGTGACAGTGGTGCGGATTTTAGAGCAGATTCGATGTTGGTGCTGCCTTTGACCTCCCACTTTGGGATTCACCCCTCACTTCCTATAATTCTTGTGTGTGGGCATCACTGCCTCTGGTGGTCGTGGGCACTACCCAGTGCCGCTCCTGAGAGCCGCTGCTGGATTTGAACCGCCAAGCCCGCGGCCTGCAGTTCCGCACTCAACCACTTACGCCACCAGGGCTCAACCCCCCTATAATTCTTCTGATAAGAAAGCCACTTAAACTTAAAATGACTGGCAATCCTCAAGTCTCACAGTGTAATAATGCTTGACTTATAGAAGGCAGACCAGGACCCTATCTAGCCCAACTTTATGTAATGGGGGTGTGTTGATTCAGGCAAATCGCTCATCAGTTCTGTCTGTTTCCTCACTTGAGATAATGGGATTTGGAAGGCCTTAAAACTCACCAATGGCGGGCTGAGCCCCGGTGGCATAGTGGTTGTGCGCGGGACTGCGGCCCACTGGGATGGAGGTTCATTTCCAGCAGTGGGGCTGGGCCTCCTACTACCACCACCGGAGAGCAGTGATGCCCCCCCCCAAAAAAAAAAAAACTCACCAATGGAGGGGCTGAGCCCCGGTGGTGTAGTGGTTGTGCGCGGGACTGCGGCTCACTGGGTTGGAGGTTCAAATCCAGCAACAAGGCTGGGCCTCCTACTCCCACCACCAGAGGGCAGTGATGCCCTAAAAACAAACAAAACTCACCAATGGAGGGACTGAGCACCAGTGGCATAGTGGTTGTGTACAGGACTGTGGCCCCTGGGTTGGTGGTTCAGATCCAGCAGCAGCTCTCCAGGAGCAAGGCTGGGCCTCCTACTCCCACCAGAGGGCAGTGATGCAAAAAAAAAAAAAAAACCTCACCAATGGAATCAATTCCAACTTGTCCTGATCCTAGAGGACAGGCTCTAACTGCCCCTGTGTGTTTCTGCAACAATGACTTTATAGGAGTAGAAACCCTGATCTTTCTCAGGAAAGCCTTTTGCTTTCCATCTGTATACATTGGCTTCAAGCTACAGCCCTGAAGCAGTTTGCTTTCAGCTGACTGGCTGCTCATATTAAATCTTTATCATGGAGGTGATCACCTAACCGCTAAACTACATTATAACTGCAAAACTCCTAAGAATCAAGACTCAGCCATGTTGACATATCACCTGAACCATCACAGTAGGTAACTGATCCACTTAAGATTTTATTTCTAAACCCTCTGTGTCTTGAAAGTTCTGACTCTACTTTTTAAAGAAACCTTCGTATGTTTTCCCAGCCTTCTTGGCCAGTATTCAGTTTCACACTGTCCTAAAGTTTGTTTTCATGGGGCTGGTTTTAAATGCAGTCTCATTGGTGAGTCACTGGTTCAGTTTCACTTGACTTTGCCAAGAATTAAATGGATCAACACATACCCTTTTAAATTTCTTCAATTAAAAATCCACAAAATTAGACTTCTGCATGAGGCCCGGATAGAGTAAGGAAGAATCATAGCCCTAACTATGATACTCCAGATGTAACACATACCCACTACTAAGGACAACCCATCTCCTCCATCTACACTGTATTGTTTTTTGGGGGGAGGCATTACTGCCCTTTTGTGGTCGTGGGAGCTACCCAGCCTTGCTCCGGGAGAGCCGCTGCTGGATTTGAACCGCCAAACCTGTGGGCTGCAGTCCCGCACGCAACCACTACGCCGCTGGGGCTCAGCCCTCAATCTGCACTCTAAATGTGTCTGATGTCGTGTTTGTAATTTGATGACGGAAGCAGAACATTAGCAGATATTGTCAGGTTGCCACCTCTAGGTGGTAGCTTGGCCTCAACTGACCTCTCTAGGTAACTGTCTTCACTTCCTAGAGCTGCTGAGACAAAATTCCACCACCTGATGACAGTATGAATCTATTCTTGTAGTACTGGAAGCTAGATGATAGAAAGGTAATGACAGGGCTAGGCTCACTCCAACGACTCCAGGGGAGAATCACTTCATGCCTTTCTCCTCACCTCTGTTCTCCATTACTCCTAGGGTTTCTTTGGCATATAGACCTTCTTGCTAAACACTTGCCGCCATCCTCACGTGGCAATCTTCCTGTGTGCCTCTGACTCTGTGCCTCTTCTTCAATATACACAAGTCCTGTTAGATTAAGGGTCCACCTCCCCCAGTCCATCTGCAGTGACCCGGCTTCCAAATCACATGCTGAGGTTCAGTGAAGGACATGATTGGGGAAAGGGATGGGACAATATTTACCCAATCCAGTGTGCCCTCTAAAACCTACCGCCAAGGAGTGGACTCTGACTCAAAGTCACCCTTTAGGACAATGTAGAATTGCTCTGTAGGATTTCCAAAACCAAATCTTCCAGCTTTATCTCCTGATGCAACTTTGGTGGTTGAAATAGACCAATGCTTAACCCATTGCATCACTAGAATTTCTTGCCTATCCTTTAGTCCCCCAGTAGCGTGGTGGTTGAGTGTGGGACTGCAGCACTCTGGCTTGGTAGTTCAAATCCAGTGGCAGCTCTCCAGGAGCAAGGCTGGGTAGCAAGACTGGATAGCAAGGCTCCCACCAGAGGGCAGTGATGCCCAAAAAACAAAAACAAACAAAAATACAGTGGAGAGGGCTGAGCCCCGGTGGCGTAGTGGTTGTGCGTGGGACTGCGGCCCACTGGGACAGAGGTTCAATTCTAGCAGTGGGGCTGGGCCTCCTACTCCCACCACCAGAGAGCAGTGATGCCCCCAAAATAAAAAATAAATTAAAAAAATACAGTGGAGAGATAGGTATAGAATAAATTCCTATTCCAAAAGGGAGAAAAAAGGAAGAGAGATAAAGAGGAAGGAAAATTCCAGCAGTGGGGCTGGGCCTCCTACTCCCACCACCAACGAGCAGTGATGCCCAAAAACAAACAAAAAAAAGAGGAAGGAAAGAAGGAAGCAAAAAGAGATTATTAGTCTAAAGCAAGCTTGCAACCCAACCAGCAAGTTTTACTAGTTTCTGAGACCTAGGAATGATTCTCTGTGGCACGATTCTTGACCCTCTTGGTGTTTGGTGCCAGCTTCTCTCTCTCATCCCACTTGGCACTCATGAGTAGCAGCCTACCCTCTGGAATTAAGGAGATGATGGCTCAGCTCCCTAGGCCCATGTTTCCTGGTGCGATGCCAGCGGTAACCCCACTGGTCTGAAGTTGTTTTTCCTGCCTAAGTAATCCAAGTAGTCTGATAGTGTTTCATCTTATTTTATCCCTAGTTTAGTTTAAACTGTCAGTGAACGTTACTAAGGTGGTCGACTTGATCCAGGAAGCACACACCTAACCTCTTTACCAAAAGCCTATCCAGCCACACTCTAGGCCTTCTCTCTTTAGTATGCTATTTAGACACACTGAGAATTTACCAACTCACCATGTGCTGGGTCTTTTTTTTTTTTTTGCTTAATTTCATCAGTAACTTTTCTCTCATATTTTATTATAAGCAGCAAGGAGAAACTAGTCTACTCCTTTCATATTTAGCTTGGATAACTCAGCAAAATATGTTCATGACATATAAGCTCTAGTTTTCAACAGTACATTATTTCCAACAAGTGATTCAGCCATGTTCCCTGCAGCTTTATACCAAGGACCACCATTCCTCCAGTGTCC
>PVJH01023151.1:0-35331 GCA_004026705.1 Nesogale talazaci | reverse complement strand
CACAGTCTTGAGGTTCCAATGGCAATGGAAGATGTGCCAGTGCAGGTCTCCACATGGCTCCTCCAGCTCTCCAAGTGTGGGTTTTCAATATAAAGGTGAAGGAGAGAGAGAGAGAGAGAGAGGCTGGGCGGGGAGAGGAAGCTCCCAGAATCCCCATGAGATATCCATGCCCACAGGGAAACATCATCAGGCTGTGTGTTGATTGACAGGCTAGATGACACCCCTACATTTATTTATCAAACTGACATGAACTTATGTAACCACCACAGAATATAAAGGCCAGCAAAGTTGTGCCAAGGAGTTTTTTTTCTCATCACCTCAATGCACCTGTTCCTCATTCAAGGGTAGTAGGGGCTGTCCTTTGAGATTTTTGTGGAGAAGCCTTACCCAATCCACTCTACAACCCTATTTTTGACCCTTTGGGCGTCTTTTGTTCCACAAACTCTAAGAACATTTTAAAGAAACGTGACTTGAGTCCCTCAACGATACCCCCAAAATCCAAGGAAAAATTACCACCACTCACTCACTACCATTGCGTCGACTCCAACTCATGGTGACGGTCCTCTAGGAAAAAGGCGAACTGAGGCTGAGGCTGTAAACTTCCTGAGGCTGTAAACCTTGACGGGAACGGAAAACTTCGGCCTGCCCCTGCACAGTGGCTGGTGGGGGTTGTCTAGTTTTGTTTTTAGGAGAGCATGGTAAGTGCTAACCCTTTCTTTGCAGGTTGTCTAGACCACTTTTGATAAAGAAAACGGTAGCTCGTTCGGGACTGCCACGGCGGGCGCCGAGCGGCACGAGCATCCGTGGTCCACGGAGTCAGGCTGGCGGCGAGGGGGCCTGGGTGCCCGCCTGGGGTCTCCGCGCACACTCACTGGAACCGGTCACTGCAGATTCCCCCCCCCTCCCCCCCATGTCTCTTTGTAAACTCTTCGGTGTTCTGATTGAATTGTTGACAGTCCTCCGAGGATTCTGCGGCTCGGCCGGCCCGGAGAGGGTGTTCAGACTGGGGGTCGCCGACCCAGGGGGTGGGGTGGCCGGCTTCCAGTTTCCAGCGCTCACGACAGGCAGACAGACCTGCCCTTTCTTATCCATGTCCCATGTTCGGGTGGTAGATCTTTTTTTTCAAGGCGATCTTCGATGCTTTGAAAGGGAACTCTGCTGGAAATTTTATTTCAATTCTGAAAGTCCCCTTATCAGATGGAGGGTTGTCGGGAACAATAAGCCCTTGCCAGGTCAATCAATTAGCGTCATCCACCTGGACATTAGGGAAGTTTCTCATGCCACATTTGCGTATTTCTTCAAGATCCTTCATCTACCTTCTGCTGGCCACCATCTTGGTTCTGGTGCCCCGTGGCTCCTGGTTTTGAACTGCTGGCCTTGTAACCAACCCACTATGCCACCATGGGTTCTTAGGGAAAGGTTAGAAAGATGGACAATATACTGACTCAGAAGTGTATAGACCTAGATGGAGGATTTCTCCCCCGGTCCGCCGCCCCCCCCTCACCAACAAAAATTATGGTTCACATTTTGACATTTTTTGGTATAATAATTAAGGTTTCTACTTATTTGTGGCAATACTTTTTGACTGACCCTAGTGGTTAACTTTGTAGTGTTTGTTTATGAACACTGGCCAATTCCAGGTACATGGGAGTTTCTGAAGAGAGGATGAATGGAGTCAAACTATGGTGTTGTTAAGCATATTATCGATAAAAATACAACGGATCGATGAAATAGAGACAACAGTGGGCTTAAACACACCAAAGATCTTGAAGATGGCCCAGGACCAGATAACATTTTGGCTCATTATGCATACGTAACTGCTGGCTTTACATCAGCTAACAATGATAGACCCAAGGAATCTTCTCCGAGCCCTTTGGTCCCACCTATCCGTCAAGAATACTGCAGTCAATCTTTCTGAGATCCCAGGTCTGATACCTATGCAGTCACTGGGGCAGGCTTGCAGCGAGGAATCTCAGTTCCCAGATAGATGAGCACATCAAGCACCCGGGATGGGACAGAGTACAAGGCCCTCTGGGGTGCAAGCTCAGAGAAGTCAGGCAACTTTTCCAAGGTCACAGAGCTGTTCCTGGCAATGCCAATGGCAAATCCACATTTTCCTGTCCCCAAAGGAGTTGTTCTTCCACTACTGATGTTAGCACACACATATAAAGTGGATTTCCAGAGATTATGCTAGATTCCTCAGGTGAGAAATATCCCGGTCCTTGACTTCACAAAAGAAAGAACTCACTCTGAAACCTAGTTTGTGATCCCAGTGGGTTTTTATAAAGGATAGAAGGAGTTTCAGGTGTTACAGTCACAAACATGGGCACCTTTAGTGCACTTGACACCCACACTTGGAGACCTCAGGCCAGAGAAATTGCAGCATAGTCACTGAGCAGCTGGAAAAAGAAGTGGGGGTGGGCTCCTGATTCTGACTTTTCAGGGACCTCTGTTGGGAGGCACAATCAATGGTCCTGGTTGACTCCATTGGCTGAATTAAGCCCACCAGGCCTAGACTGGGATCCTCCCAAATGTACTGGCTTCCTGTCTCAAAGTTGTGTTTGCCCCCTCGTCTCTATCAGCTCCCAGCTTCCCATAAAGGGGGGGAAGAGGCCTTTGCATGTAAAGAGGCAACCCCTAGTTCTTGTTCTTCTACTTAACAATTATTTTCCTGATTTCAAAGATCAGGTAGGAATAACTTTTAAACTTTGGGATGGTAAATGGGCTCTTATATCAATTAACTATGGATTTAGCCCAAATGGAAGCTTGTTCTACATTTGAACCAATCTACCAATTTGAAGGTTTGAACCTCTTTTTAACCTATGGAAAGTCAGCGTGGTGTGTGTGTATGTGTGTGTGATGTATATGTGCATTTGGTGTATAGTCATATATGTGCAGTGTATGTGCCATGTACAAATGTGACACATATATGTAGGGAGTGTGAACATGTGTAGTGTGGGCATATGCATGTATAGATGTGATGTAGTATACATCCACATGTACAGCATGTGTGCAGATGTATGGTATATGTAGTTGTATGCACATGTGTTATGTATGCGGTGTACGGTGTATATATGTGTACATATGTAGTGTGGTGTGGAAGTCGTGTATGGTGCACGACGTGTGTACATTGGATGTATGTACCCAAATGGTGTATTGTGTGGTATATGATGCCTGGCTTATGTGAGCACACGTACTGCTGTGTTCAGCAGGCTCTTCTCACCAAATTGTAAACATATTCTTTACTTCCTCAGGGCTGAGGGGACAGGCATATTCCCTGAAGGTTAGCTCAACCTCGGCCTTCCATCCTCAGGAAGGGACCCCGTTGGTGGATTTTATGTTAAGCGGAGCCCCACAGCTCACCGAAACTGAAGCACGCCTTCTAGACCCAGAGAGGCTAGTGGGTTGAATAACTTGCTGCCCTAACTGAGCTCAAAAGGTACTGGAGAGGAGTGGAAATAAACAAGATCCCTAGTTTCAGGTCCAGCTACATATTAGACTCCGAAACCAAAGAAAATACGCAGATCTAGGCCCACCCAGGCCACCCAAAGCATAATACCCAGTAATAGGCTGAGCCCCATGGGTCTTTATTTCCTTCTAAATTTCTCAAGGTGATAAAGCTGCAACCAGAGTTGGGATCCATTATTGAAGTTTTGTGTCCTAGTTTTCTTGGGGCCTGGGCCTCTCTTCTTGTCTAACTTGAGAGGCCACTTGAGTCACAGCCTTGCCAGCTTCCTTTCCATCCTGTTGCTAAATTTCCATTTGGAAAGTGACATAGTCAACATGACCTTCCATTAGAAGCATCTCTGTGGTTTTGTACTTGGCAAAGAAATTAGGTACTCAGTCTGTTGCTGTAACTCATTTCTCTGGGACTGTGGGCTCAGGTCCCTTTCAGGGACACACCTGTGTCCCCACTTGCCACAGGTGCATTCAGTTAGCTGTTGTGGGGACCCAGGAGCTAGAACCCAAATAAGAAACCTGACCCAGTTTCAGCTTCCCAGACGGCATAGGGCCTAAAAAAAAGTGGGTGGGGGAGAGTGAGTAAAGAGAAAGGCAAGCAGTTGGATCTAAAGCTTGATCCTGTGATCCTTCCCATTTCCAGGTGAGAGACTAAGGGTGCCTGGCCTCGTGCTTTCAAGCCCCAGCATCTTTCTATGTGCATTGTGGCTACAGAGCACAGCTGCATGAAATGCAGTGTGTGTCCGGGAGGTCTAAAGGACACTTTCTGTAAACTGGATGCTCAACAGCAGTCCAGTTGGTTCCACCTCATGGAGGCCTTATGCACAGCAAAGGAGATGCCCCACCCTGCATTCTCCTCCACACCATTGACATATCCCAGGTCATTATTATGGCAATTGTACCAATCCATCACAACAAGGGTCTTCCTCAGCCTTGATGGACCTCTACTTCACCAAGTATGGTATCTGCTCCAGTGATTGATCCCTCCTGATCACTTCTCCAAAGCAAGTGAATCAGATCATGTTTGTGGTGACCCATAACAAAACCCTTGTCAGCTGAGCCCCAGTGACATAGTGGTTGTGTGCGGGACTGTGGCCCATAGGGTTGACGGTTCAAACCCAGCAGCAGCTCTCCAGGAGCCATGCTGGGCCTCCTACTCCCACCGGGGACAGTGATGCCCACAAAACAACAACAGCAACGAAACCTTTGCTTAACTTAAGAAACAAAAAGACAAATAAAATCTCCCTAATTGCCATCAAGTCCATTCTGAAGCATATTGACCTTATAACCCAAGTTAAAGTGCCCACTGGGGTCTCTGAGACTTTGTATCTTTACAGAAGACAGCTTTGCCTTTCTCTCTGGTAGCAACTGGTGGGTTTGAATCAATGACCCTGTCGTGAGTCTCTCAGTGCATCACCAAGAGAATTTCTGCAGTACTTAACTGCAAACCATAAAGGTAGGTGGTTCAAGTCCATCAGCCCCTCCACGGAGAAAGACATAGATGTCTACATAAAGAATTAGAACCCGAACCCCGATCGGGCAGATCCACTTGGTCCTATCGGATTATTATGAGTTGGAATCCATTTGACAGCAATGAATGGGATCCTGATGCTTTCACTGGCTGGTCTTCAGAAGTAGATCCCCCAGGCTCCTTGTCTGTGCTAGTCTGAAAGCAGCACTAAAACCTGTCCACCGTGGATAACTGGGCTAGCATTTGAAGTGCTGACAACTTACTTTCGAACAAGTTTCTGGTAGCACAGGCGGTAAAGAACTTAATTATTAGCCATAGGATGGCAGTGCACACCTGCATTAGAGCTTAAATTATGACACCCTGGTTTAAAAAAGGCTATTGATGACCGCAACAGCCCACATCCATTTGCAGAGTCCCCATGTACATTATGCCTGCCTCAGTTGAATGCTTTCTGATAATTAACCCAGGTTGTAGATACTCCTGACTTCAGACAAGAGTGCCTTGGAGGATGGATTGGCTCCACCTTTTTCTGAGTAACCCAGGGAGAGGCAGTCTCTCTTTTAGGAACTTGCTTAGCTGTATCCTTGATGGAAGTCACTGTCCTGGGAATGGTACAGCGAATCCTGTGTCCATGAGTCATGCCCTATCAGTCTCACCTTGACTGCCTTGGTCGGAGGGCCCTGGGCCAAACTCTAAATCCTTCTATATGAGATGTCTGTGTCCCAATCATGGTCCTGTTCCTGTTTCTGTAATTGTGATGGACTGCTCTGCCACCAGTCGTCCTGTAATTGTGATGTGCTGCTCTGCCACAATCTGTGCCCTTGTTAAAGCGTGGTATCTCAGTGAATCCTTGGACGTGAATGACCTGCCTTTTCTGGATGATGGTGTCTGTGACTTGGTGTCGTCTTTACCTCTTTTAAGGCGTACTAAACACTGATGTGTTGCACAGGGTTGCCAGTTTGAAAGCACCAGCAGCTCTGTGGCAGGAAGGCTGGGCTTCATATATCTGGGAGTATTTAGTCTCAAAAACCCACAGGTAGGTCACGCTGGGCTCACACTGACTCAATGGCAGTGAGTTTGTTTTTTTTTTTTTTGTTTGGTTCTTAAATGATATTTGAGATGAGGTTTCTTTTGCATCCTAACACAAACCCATCCAGAGGCACCTTCAAAGACATGCCTGGCAATCTGCTTCTAAATTAAAACAGGATTAGAAAAAGATCTGTGGAGTACACATAGGGTTATGTACTGTACCAAAAACATGGGTTTGCCACGAGTCAGGACCAGCTCAGAGATGCCTAACAACAAACTTCCAGCATCACAGCAACACCAAATCATCACAGTATGATAAACTGACAGGCAAGTGGTGGTCAAGACCCTTAGTTGTTCCTGTTTTTCCCTTTCTGCCTTTTACTTTTGAAGACTTCACTGCATTCATGAAGTGAGGTTCCCATGTTGCAAGAATATTTTCCCAGGGACCTTCCCCAGCATGTACTCACCCAATTTTGGAAACTCCCTCTGTGACCTTTTCTTCTCAGAGCCTTCAGGTGCCATCTCTGCCAAACTCCACAACACTGTAGTATGTTACGATTTGGTGAGTGGGAGAGAGAGAAGTGAGGGGGGGATGAGAAGAGTCTAGCAGCCACCTAGAGGATTCCCTGTAGCCACTTTGGTACTTTCCTCATTGCCATCAGGACCACAAAACACTCCTTGTAGTGCCTCTGTGTAGATGACTGAGAGCCCTTTGGGCAACAGTTGATCTGAATTGCTCAGTGGGGTGTGGATGGGAATACAGGTCTAATTTGTCCCTTAGTTAGGCATCTGGCACCCTTGTCTGTACAGCTGTTCAGAGGGTCCTGAAAGTAATTGTCACTTAATTGTCACCTGAAAGAAACTTCAATTTATCCTCATATCCCCATCTCTTCTAAAGTATGAACGCTTGGGCAGACTATGGCTATATGGTGCAGCTCCAGGTCCCCTCATTGGGCATAGAGAATGGGTCCTGCAACATGTAGGAGCTCAGACACAACAGTCTGAGTTTTCCGCTTGCATCATGGTTTTCTTTAGCCCTGTAGACCTAGGCTACACAGATTCTCTGGGGATGTCTGGGTCATCCAGTCTGATGATGCACAATATCTTGAATTAGCATGTCTCAGCAGATGCACACAACCAACGGAATACCTTTAAAATAGAACCTCTTGCCCCTAGATAGTGAATTCTTCACTTCCACAGAGAAAACTTAGAAAGTGATATCTATGAAAATATTCACTGCACAGGAAGGATCCCTTTTCCAGGATTTAACTTTTTTTAATCAGATTCCCTTAAATGAGAACTTATTTCTCTTCCCATTGATATTCACCTTCCTCAGTGTTTCAAAAAAAAAATTCCTCCTGGGGGTGCTGGAATTACCCACAGAAGCTGTAATAGCAGTTGTCTACAAAGTATCCTGAGTTATGGGCTTTAGTCCAAAAATGTTCATCGCCAGGAATGGCAAATAATTTTGTTCTGAGAAGGAGGTAGTAAGTCAAATAAGCGTGGGACCATTTGCTCTGGGCAATGGTGCTATCTGCATTCACTGATGCTGTCACAAGGACTGGGCACCTATTGTATGTACTGTATGTTCTGGGAGGTTGGAAAGAGAGGCAATAGGTAGGAGAATGTTTTGAAAATGATAATGGCGGCAGATGTGCAAATATGCTTGACACAATGGATGGATACATGGATTGAGATAAAGACTTGTATGAGCCCTCAGTAAAATGATTTTAAAAAAGAAAGAAATCTAGGCAGAGGAGACTTTTGGGGGTGGGGAGGGCACAACCCTACTTTGTAAATACCTGGTGCATACTGGATACTAACCAGGAGGATTAAGGACTAATCTAAGAGAGGCCATGAAGACCAGATAAGACAGACACAAAGACGAGCTTCCTATCTTTCGTGCCCTCAACATCTCCAACATGCTTGCATGTTTCTAAGCTAGAATACCTGCCCTCAGCAGACAAACTCTGATTGTCTCCTTAGATCCTGAGATCCTTCGCTTCACTATATTCCGCTTCAGAGCTTCGGTTGGTCCATCATCACAGCCTAACCCACCCCACTCCTAGGACATGTGGAATCACTCAAGGACGAAAGAAGGGGCAGTCTCAATCCTCATATAATGAAACCCTCCTTGTGATCCTGATACCACACACAGCACACACACATACATACACACACCACAACCAGACCAAGTATTGAATGACTGTGGTGTACTACATGGTTGCACATACTGTGCACTTCCAGAGAGAAGATTGTGTCTATGTTTTATAGCAAGGTCACTGAGAGGCAAGAAAGGGTTGCCACACCTCCAACCTATGAGTCACAGAACACAGGATCGTGCATGGGCTGGCCCTCTTCTCTGAATAGGAATAGAGCTTGGGATCCTGAGCAATTGGAGGCTCTGTCAACATAGGTGCTGGGGGTGACTGTCCTACTGCCCTACCCATGGTGAGATGGTTATGCAGTTGGCAGCTAACCAAACAAGCAAAAAATGACTGATTCAAGCCCACCTGGACTCAAACACCTTGGAAGAAAACTCTAATGCTCTAAGTCAGAATACACCACCACCACATTTTTGACTTATTGCCAGGCAGGAATTTTTCACAAAACAAGGGCCCCTGAGATATCCTTTGTAGAGAGACTTCCATAATTGGTTGTGTCCATATAATCTGGCTCAATCCTGGACATCTCACAGCTTCAGAAAAGTTGCTTTTTAAAGTTCTTCATGAGTTACCTTTAAAAACAAGCCATTGTACTTTCCTATGCGGTGAGTGAATCTAGAAGTGTGGGGTTTGCATGTCTGTTGACTCATCTAGCACAGGAAGAGAATTGTGGTCTGAGTTTCCCAAGATAGAACCAGCTGGTCCAGCTATGGATACAAAGCACCATTGTTTTCTTGTTGGTTGAGGAAGGAGAGTGGGAGGTTGACTCTACAATGTCTTCACTGGTTGGTCTTGGGGCTCCTGTGATTTCACTCATAGAAAGAGTAAGTTCTTTCAACTGCCCCCAACCCAATTCTGCTTTTGCTACCCTTTTTCATGCTAGCTTTTTCTCTTAAGTAACAAAGATTGCCTCATTTGTAAATAAAAGGTTTTAGATCTGTCTACACACTGTTCTTTCTTCCACTCACAAAATTCTTCAGCCGTGACTTGACTTGGAAGGCCTGCTGCCTCCGCTGTGTACGGGATGTAGTTCTGCCTCTGACTTATGTGGGGAGCCTGAAAGCTCACTATAGAGCCCTCTCCAGATCCCAGAAACTTAGACAGTCCCTTCTGTCTCTATAATGGTCTTGGGAAACACAAGCAGTTTGTAAACACAAGCAGCAGTAACCTAAAGGTTGATGACTCAAAACCACCCAGCATCGTTGTGGAAGAAATCTGGCCATCTGTTTCTGAATGATTGTTGTTTTCAGGTGCCCAGATGTGTTAGTCCGGGTAGACTAGAGGAACACATTTCATAGACAAGCATATGGATATAAGGAAAGGGTTTATATACAAAAGGAATGGAACACTGAGAAAGCATCCCAACCCAGTCCAGTTCAAAGTCATAAGTCTGATATTAGTCCATATGCCTGATACCAGTCTATAATGTCTCTTTCCGACTCACGAATTCACAGGTCAGTGGGTGCAGAATCCCAGCACTGGCAGGGGTCTCCCCATGGCTCCTCACTTCCAGGGCTCAGGGTCCATCAACACATCCAGTGGTGGCAGAAGCAACTCATCGCTGGCGGGGATCTCCACGTGGCCTCTCCAGCTTCAGAGGTCTGGCTCCTTAAGAAAGCATCTCAATCCTGTCCAGTACAAAGTCATAAGTCATATATTAGCCCATATGCCCAATACCAGTCTATAACGTCTCCTTCCAACTCACGCAATCACAGACCAGTGGGTGCAGAATCCTGGCCGCTGGCAGGGGTCCCCTCATAGCTCCTCAATTCCAGGGCTTAGGGTCCATCAACACATCCAGTGGTGGCAGAAGCAACTCATCGCTGGCAGGGATCCCCTCAAGGCCTCTCCAGCTTCAGAAGCCTTTCTCCATCAGGGCAAAGCCATGTGGCTTTTCCTCTGGCTCCTCAGATGCTGCCATCTTGTCTTATCCATGATTTATCATCTCTGAGACTAACTCCCAACAACCGAGGCAATAACCTCTCCTCTTCACAAGGGAAATATTATGAGATTTCCCAGATGTATCAGGAGAAAACCATGCCCACATGGAGGCCTCATTGGCTACTCAATAGCTATCTCCAGATTAACAGGCTAGACCCCACCCCTACATCTCAATCATGAAATTAACATAAGCACATAACTGCCACACTAGAGTTGATTGATGCTTACTCAGTGATCCCCTTTTGACTGAACAGAATTGTCCTGCTATGGTGGTTGAATTGCTTGACTGATAACTAAGGGTTAGTGTCAGGTCCAGTAAAGTGACTTAACTCAAACACAAAAGCAAATGTTAGCAAACAGTGCACTGTACTTAGCATCTGGATGCAGGTGGGCAGAGGTAGATGAGTGCATCAGCCTGAGCTCAGGGAATAGTGCCCTTGTATGTTGACTAGAAATAAGGAGTAGGTTTGGAGTAGGTCCTTCTGGGGTGGAAAATACAGGCTTAGATTTTCTTGATTGATCATCATTATAAAAGTTCCAGGTCATGGTCCGATGATTCCTTTGCAGTCGTCACTTCCCTTGGTTTGCTGGTTTCTGTCAAAGGCACATTCTTTCTTATTTGTGCAAAGCTTTTTATAGGGGCAGCCTCATGGCAGGACTTTGTAGGGTTGGCTTGGGCAAACATGGAGGGACTTTGACTCTTAGCAGGTTCTGGCCAGTCAGAGTCAGCAGTTCTAATTCATCAGCTCACATGGATTGTGGCGAGATTGACATGGCAGTCTCTGTAAGGATTCTGGAAAAACAAAACAAAAATCAAAACCTACATCCATGAAGACCATTCCAAGTCATAGTGACTTGACATAGGGGCTTTCTAACACAAGCCCACTCACCTTGCACTCAACAGTTTAATGCTCACTTGACAATGCTATCAGGGCTCCTTTTTAAAAAATTACAGCCTTGGGAACTCTATGGAGAAATTCTGGTCTATCTTGTTGGATTGCTAAGAACTGGAGTCAATGGATTTTACATCTTCAAAGGAGTAGATCACTAGGTCATTCTTCCATGGACCCGAATTACCAGCCCTCCTTCAGCAGCTGAATGGCTGTTAATATCATCATTGCTATGAAGTAGTTCAACTCTAAAACACATTAACTCAATGGTGATTAGTTTGCTCTTTGTTTTCACTTTCATAGAACAGGGCGAGACCTATGGTTGCATGGGTCAGAGTCACTCACTGGTCCTGCAGAGCTTTGTGGACACCTGAACCCTGCTGCAGTAAGGCCTGAACTACTCAAAAGATCATGAAGCTCTCTGCTCTCTCCCACTATTCATGAGAAAGGCCCATTCATTACTATGCTTTGGAATAGGTTTGAGTAGAATTATTGTCAAATTGTCTTTGAAACTTTGGCAGAATTCACCAATGGAGCTGTCTTGGCCTGAACTTTTTGTTGGGAATTTTTTAATAGCCTAATCAATTTCTTCATTTTTTAAAATAGATCAGTTCAGATTTTCTACTTCAGTCCATGTTAGTTTAAGTACGTGTTTTTCCAGAAGACATTTCATTTCTTCTAGGTTTGCAAATTTGTTGGAGTATAATCCTTCTGGTACTTTCTCTTTTTTTCCACTGGGTTCTGTTGTGATATCACAATTTCTTCCATGAGTACTGTCTGAGGAATGCTGCTGCCACTGTGTTCTCCTCCAGTCCATAATCAATGCTGTAGTTGCAGCTATTGTGACAGTCATGGGATATGCCCCTCCCTCTTCCTTAGCAGGCCACCGCTGCTGATGTTGATGCAACATGTGGCACCTCCAGGAAGCACTGGCATCGCTGCACCCTCCACATCCCTCATACAAATTGCCATTGACACAGCCATCACCACAAAATGCACTCCCAGCAGAGCACCATCACTGCCATGTGCTCTACCGCTGAGGAATGCTACTGCACTTGATTGTTAAAAATCCTCCTCTGCAGGGTAACCCTTTGGTGAGTGTGGCAGTCATGTGCTTATGTTAATTTCTTGATTGAGATGTAGGGGTGTAGTCTAGCCTGCTAATCTGGAGGTAGCCATTGAGTAGCCAATGAGGTCTCTATGAGGGCATGGCTTTCTCCTGAGACTTCTGGGAAATCTTGCAATATTTCCTTCATGAAGATGAGAAGCTATCTCCCCAGTTGTTGGGAGTTAGTCTCAGAGATGACAAACTATGGACAAGATAAGATGGCAGCATCTGAGGAGCTGAAGGAGCCGGAGGAGAAGCCACATGGCCTTACCTTGATGGAACCAGACCTCTAAAGCTGGCGAAGCCACGTGGAGATCCCTGCTAGCGCTAAGTTGCCTCTGCCACCACTGGATGCTGTTGATGGACCCTGAGACTTCAAAGCGAGGAGCCAAGGGGAGACCCCTGCCAGCACCAGGATTCTGCTCCCACTGGCCTGTGACTTTGTGAGTCGGAAGGAGACATTATAGACTGGTATCAGGCATGTGGGCTAATATTGGACTTATGACTTTGAACTGAACTGGGTTGAAATGCTTTCTTAATGTGCTATTCCTCTTGTATATAAACCATACTCATATCCATATGTGTGCCTATGAGTTGACTAACACAGTGAACCTTCACATAAGACACAAATTTATTCACTTTTTGGCCACATAGAAAAGTCTATCCACATGCTTCTCCCTCACATCTTGTCACTAATTTTCCAGTCATCCTCCTTCCAAATCTCTGTTCATCCAGCCAAATCATTGGTCACAAACCATGATTATGTATATAGTTGCACATTTGCAAACAAACTGAAAAAGCAAGTGTACTGCTCAGAATTCAGTTCACTAAGAGAAGTTCCCTTCACCACTGTCCTTCAGGGAGGTTCCTTTCCTTCAGAAAGGAATTGCAGGGTTGCTTTTGTCCACTTTCAAGTGGTACCTGCATATATGCAGAACTATCAACGAACTAAGCACAAGTTTTTTTCCCTCCATTACCTTATCATAAAGAACTCCACGTGAAGTAACACATACACACTGGGGAGGGGGGGGAGTATTATGACAGAAGTAGAGACTGTAGGCATTTGAGCTACTTCTTTATGTAGTTTCCTTGAACCTTGACTTCATGTTCTGCCCCAGTTACTTACATGCTGCTTCTATTTAATAATGGTGGATGGATTATTGCTCCATCTTTATGACTTTGTGACTTAGACAACTAACAGTTCATGATGGGCAGCTAAGGCCTCATGGGGACTTGGTGGTCCATGGTGATGGATTCAGTCCTCACTTAAGCCCAGTAACAAGCAAGATGTTGTCTGCAAAGGAAAGCAGAGCTTTGCTCCAAAATCCCAATGATCAGTGCTGTGATCCAGAAACAGAGGCCTGTGAAACACTCCTAACTGCATCTCTATCTGCCACTGACCCCTCAAGCCCATTGGATCAGTGGAATCATATGACTCAAGTGGCAGAGGGGCAAGCATGACAGCCTGAACATGTTGCAGAGTCTTCCTTGTTCCCGACCCCACTAAAAGCTGGGAACATTTTAAGTCAGATCAGCATACCCAAATGAGAGGTATGTTGCCTCCAATATCCAACAAGGAACACCAGGTATCTTATTGCCTTTATAGCTTATATGGAATGGACCAATGAAATAACGCATCCTGCAGATTTATCTGAACATACCCTATACCCTTGGACTCTGAAATTTTACTGAGGAGAAAGGTGCCTGATATTTTGTCAAGTTAGTTCCCCATCTTGTAGGCTGAAACTGTTATATCAATAAATCTAAAGTCTTGTTATTTCTGTCTTACAGGATTGAATCAACATAATGGTATCAATGTCATTGTAAATTTTTGTTGAGGAGAAAGGTGGGCAAGGTTCCTGCAGACTAAATTCTGGTGTGTTGGTGTTAGATGTCTTTAAGTCAGTTCTGCCCCACAGCCACCATATGCACAACAGCACAAAACACTGCCAGGTCCTGCAATGTCCTCGCAATTGTTTCTCTGCTTGAGGCCCTTGTTGCAGTGGATTGTATCAATCCACTGTGTTCAGGGCCTTGTTCTTTTTCATGCCGTCTTCCTTACCAAGCATGTCTTTCTCCTGGGAGAGGTCTCTCCTGAAAACATCTCCAAAGTCCATGAGATGAAATCTGACCGTTCTTCCTTTTAGAGAGGAAGATTTGTTTGTTTTTTGATAGTCTGTGCTACATGAAATATTCATCATCAGCACCATAATTCAGCACATTGATCCTTCTTTGGTCTTCCTAATCCAATGTCCAACTTTCTGATATATATGAGGCAACAGGAATTAGCATGGCTCGGGTCAGTCACATCTTAGTGCTCAAAGAAACCTCCCTGCTTTTCAATACAAGCATGTGCAGCAGATTTATCCATTGTAATGCTTTATTTTATCTTTTGGCTGTTGCTTCAATGAACATGGATTGTGGCTCCAAGTAAGACAAAATGCTGTGCAATTGCAATCTTTTCTTCATTTATCATGTATTAGTCCAAATGTGAGGATTTTGGTTTTCTTTAAATTGAGTTGTAATCGTATTTAAGACTATAATCTTTGATCTTCATCAAGTGCTTCAAGGCCTTCTCACTTTCAGCAAGCAAGGTGGAGTCATCTGTATATCACAAATTATTAATAAGCCTTTCCCTAGTCCTGCTGCTACCTTTCCCCCTATTCGTTTCATCTTCTCTGATTATTTGTTTAGCATACAGATTGAATAAGCATAGTGTAAGGATACAACTCTGTCACATAGCTTTTCTGATTTCAAACCATGCATTATTCCCTTGTTTTATTTGCACAATTGCCACTTAATTTGTGTACAAATTCCTCATGAGAATAATCAAGTGTTCTGGAATTCCTATTCCTCTCAATGTTATCCATCGTTTGCTAGGATTCACACAGTCAATGAAACACAAGTAAACATCTTTCTTGTATTCTCTACTTTCATTCAAGCTCCATCTAATAACAACAAGATCCTCGTTTCATATTCTCTTCTGGATTTGGCCTGAACATCCTGCAACTCCTTGTGAATGTACTGTTGCAACTGTTGTGGGATGATCTTCAGCAAAATTTGACTTGCATATGATATCAGTGATTTTATTCTGTAGTTTGAGGATTTTCTTTGGTTGCTTCTCTTTGGAATAGGTAGAAATAAGAATCGCTTTTAGTCAGTTGGCCAAGTAGCTGTCTTCCAAATTTCCTAGTCTTGATGAGTGAGTGCTTTCTGTGTCATCAGCTTTGTGAAACATTTCACTTGGTATTTCTTCAATTTCTGTAGCCTTATTTTTGGCAAATGCATTCAGTCCAGTTTGAACTTCTTCCATCAGCTCCAGTGGTTCTATCTCTTGATCCAATGTCAACTAGCTTGTTTGTTTTTGGTACCATGAGTCTGTGTAGTCTTTCCATCTTCTTTTTTTTAATTAAATCATTTTATTGGGGACTCATGAAATTCTTATCACAATCCACATATACATCCATAGAGTCAAGTTCTTTTGAACATTTGTTTCCCTCATTATTCTCAAAGTACTTGCTGTCTACTTGAGCCCTTAGTATCTGCTCCTCATTCCACCCCCCTGTACCCACTTTCCCCCATGAATCCTTGACAATTTATAAGTTTCTGTCTTCTTTTGATGCTTTCCAGAATTCTTCAATATTGAACTCGAGGTCTAATTCCTTTCTTGAATTTTTTCAGTTTAAGATATATTGACCATGTTCTTCCTTTTGATTTCCTTACTCTAAGGCTGTACACATTACAATATTTTAATTTTTCTTCTCAAGCTGCCCTTTGAAATTTTCTGCTTATCTCTTTGGTAGTTAGATGATTTTATGTCAACTAGACATTCCTGGCTAGGGGTAGAGTCAGACCTGTCAATCAGGTCACCGTCTGCTACTATCCCATTGGGTATGTGGCTTTTTCTTAAGGAGGATCCTTGGGAATCTCCTCTCTGCTCTGCCACTCCACCTTCCTGCTCACTGGGATAGGTGCCATGTTTTCAACAACCTTGGATCCACAGGTCTTCACCCACCAGCATGTGATCTTCCTGCATTTTATTTAACTCTGAAAGGCCCCATACCTAAGTAGCTAATGCCATAATAGGGCCAGTACAAGACTTCCTGTTCTGATTGCTACTTTGACTCCGCTTTACATTACAGAATCTGTATCCACCAATATCTGTCTGTTTAGTACTTCTCCTTAGCCCATATTCCGACTGAGTCCAATCAGTCTAATGGCAGCCTAGTATCTTAATTCAATTAGGGAAGTTCCCACTGTCAAACCTGACTGACATACATTTGCAATAACGGGAATCTTCAGAAATGCTGTCACTTCCTTCACAAATTTATTTCTTACTATTTAATAAAAGCTGTGTCCACCAGGCATTTCATTTGTAAGTCTGTGGGGTTATCCTGATAAATCTACTCCAACATGTTGATTTATTTAAACCCTTGGATTCTTCTGAAGTGTACATTAAATCAAACTCGGTGCTCACCTTTACCATTTTGTAACCCATGCTTCAGTACACCAACCAAATAAACTATTTCATCCTTTCTAACCTCTTAAACTTAAGCACTGAATGAAGAATCTGTGTTTAGTGGGTCCATATGAATATATTCATACTAATCCAAAGTTATGTTCTGTGTTAGGCCAGTTTGACTAGAGAAACAATCCAGTAACACTCATATTGGTGTAAGAAAGAGCTTTATATCCAAAAGTAATTTTATATCAAGCAAATATCCCAACTCAGTCCTCATGATATCCATAAGTCTGATAATAGCTTATTTATTTATTTATTTATTTATTTATTTGGGGGGGGGCATTACTGCCCTCTGATGGTCGTGGGAGCTACCCAGCACTGCTCCCAAGAGCCGTCACTGGATTTGAACTGCCAAGCCCGTGGGCCGCAGTCACACACTCAACCACTACACCACTGGAGCTCAGCCCCTTGATACTAGTTTATAAGTCCCTCTTCACACTCACACATCCATATGCAATGATGTAAAATTCAGGAAGATTACAAGCTGGTAGGTGCAAAGTTTTGTGAATCCAATAGCACTGGAAACATGGCAGCACTCATGGCCAACCATCAGGAAGGTAATAGCTGAAAGACAGGGGGAGGTTCCCAGGAACCTCTTTATGATAAAATCATGCCCACAAGGAGTCATGATCAGGCCATGACCTGATTGACAGGTTGTGTTAGTCCGGGTAAGCCAGAGGAACAAATTTCATAGACATGCATATAGATCTAGGGAAAAGGTTTATATACAAGAGGAACAGGACATTGAACCCAGTCCAGTTCAAAGTCATAAGTCCAATATTAACCCACATGCCCAAAATCAGTCTATAAAGTCTCCTTCCAAGCACGAAGTCACAGGTCAGTAGGTGCAGAATCCCGCGCTAGTAGGGATCTCCACATGGCTCCTCGCTTCCAGGACTCAGGGTCCATCAACAGCAGAAGCAACTCATCGCTGGCAGAGGTCTCCATGTGGCCGCTCCAACTTCGGAGGTCTGGCTCCATCAGGGCAGAGCCACGTCGTCTCTCCGCCTGCTCCTCCAGCTTCCCGGATGCTACCATCTTGTCTTGTCCGTGATCATCGTCTCTGAAATTAACTCCCAACAACCTGGGAGATAGCTTCTCATCTTCACGAGGGAAATATCGCGAGATTTCCCAGATGTATCAGGAGAAAGCCATGCCCACACGGAGACCTCATTGGCTACTCAATGTCTATCTCCAGATTAACAGGCTAGACTCCACCCCTACAACTCAATCATGAAATTAACATAAGCACAAAACCACCACACAGGTTGAATACCACTCCTACACTATTATATATCTTCAAATTTACATGAAATAATGTAATTACCACATGTTCCTTGTACCATTATCTTCTGGGAATATGCAGCATATCTTGTAAGACATTTGCATCAGGTAATTTTCAATATATAGTACAAGGTACATATCATATCAACACGCACAGTTTGGCTAATATCATGTGTGTTGGGGGGAGTCAGGGGGAATAATAATTTTACTGATAATAAATTGATCTCTACAGATGGAAGGAGTAGTACTGGTGATTGGTGTGGCTTCATGGAATTTATTATCTCAATGTCCCCATTTTCCGGATTATAAGGCGAAGTATGCCCACCCCAAGTTTAAGATCCCATTTACTTCCAATCAGTGGCCTCACTTTATTGTCAAACACCCTTTTAGGTTGATCATGAAGCTGGTGTTGAAATTCAGATCATATGATAAGATCTGAATTTGGTTTGCAGCAATATAATTTCTGTTACTAGAAGAGGTAAGACTTTCATGGCACAAGTTGATATGCTGAGGTCTTTTATGTGGCATTGGAGCTGGGCTTCTTAAGCTCTGAGTTATTTTTCCATTATCAGTTTGACTGTTGTAAGTATTACCAACCAATGTGCTTCTCTATACTTCTCATCCTGACAAAATTCTAGAAAGATAACACACACACACAATCAATCATTCAATACTTAACTTCTCACCAACACTTCCCACCAACTCACAGTGACAGACTTACCTATAGTCACAGGGACAGAGACCACGTTCTCAGTGCTTTTAGGCCTAGCAAGGCTTGAAAGCCAATTTAGAACATTTATCTTTATGATTGATTTCTCTAGAACCACTTCCAATACCAAACGAGTTCGGTTAGGTTCTCTATATAAACAAAACCAAGGACACATGAATGTCTGTGCACATGGAAATAGATTTATATTAGGAGATGAAGTAAATAGTTATTGAAGTGGATAGTCCAGTCCAGTTCAAGTCTGTGGGTCAGATCAGATGTAAGTTGAGGGCTTCTCCTGACTCTTGTAGCTTTAGAGGTTGACAAACAGGAAGATGGAACAGGAAAACCACAAGCTCATGGCTGCTGAACTGAATGAATATGGGATCAGACAAATGAATCCAAGGTCAGCAGTTCACTGCTGGGTTCTGGGATTGGCGGGTGATATAACAGGAAG
Organism: Nesogale talazaci; assembly: GCA_004026705.1. Lineage (NCBI taxonomy): Eukaryota > Metazoa > Chordata > Mammalia > Afrosoricida > Tenrecidae > Nesogale > Nesogale talazaci. Next base: position 16,299 of record PVJH01023151.1, on the reverse strand, counting down.
CTGAAAACTCGATATAAGATCCAAATGCAGCAGTAGAAGTTCAATAGCTGCCACATACTGTCAATTTATACTAAGTAGGCTATACACTGAATGAACACTTCCTCAATTATATCAAAGTTGTGACCACATTAAGGAGGTTTATTCTCCTCATAAATGTGTGTCTCCTTCACAAAAGATCTCATTATGGAGTTTGTCACACTATGTAATGATAGAACTTAGCCCACTTAAGTTCACATAAAACCTAACTATCATACTCTTATCAAAGTCAAGGAGAAGAGCAGACTGGTAGAAAAGAACAGTTATTTAAAAAGAAAAAAATTAATAATAACGACTTTCACAGTAAAAATAGTGCAGGCAAGATGAAAATGGATTCACAGATGTAGAACTCTGAATGAAAAAAATACTGTCAAGAATCTTATATTCAGCAAAACTAACTCCAAATATGAGGGAGACCTAAAGGTACTTCCAGACAAGAAGAAACTAGTGGAATTTGTAAAAATAAGATCACCATTACAAAAAATAGTAAGGAGAGTATTTTGGATAGATAATCAACAGCAGACAATATCCAGAAATCAACACACCTAAAACAGAATTCCAAACAATATAAATATATAGGAAGAACTAAGCAATAGAAGTGCCACAAAAACACACACATCAAAATGATAGCAACAAACCCACACATATCAATAGTGACACTGAATGTCAATGAGATATATGTGGCACTCAAGAGATAGAGAGAAGCTGACTGGACAGATAAACAAGGCCTATCAATATGTTCTCCACCAGAAACAAGCCTTAGAAACAAACACAAAAAGAAACTAGAATTCAGAGGATTTGTGTGTGTGTGTGTGTGTGTGTGTGTGTGTGTATATATATATATATATATATATATATCAAGTATATATATATATAGAGAGAGAGCAAGTTAATGGCAACCATTAGAAATGCAGTTGTGGCAATGTCAATCTTTAATAAAATAGACTTCAACCCAAAAAGGACAATGGTTAATGATTAAATAGCTAATAGAACAAGAAACTATAACTAAAAGAAACATACAAACACCCAAACAAATACCCTCAAAACACATTAATCACACTATCATAGAGCTTAAATGAGAAATAGTTAATATAGTAATAGTAGTTCTGACTTCAATATATCACTCACAAGGAAGTACAGATCATCAGGGAAGAAATTCAATAAAAACACAGAAGAACACTAAAACAGTATACATTCTTTCCCAGTGCACTTGAAACATTGCTTAGAACCGCTCATATTAAAAAGACAGAAAGCAAACTTTAATAATATACAAAATATTGAAATTCCGCAATCTATTTTCTCATATCACTATGTTATAAAATTAGAAATCAGGGTTGAGCTGTGGTGGTGTAGTAGTTGAGTGCGGGACTGTGGCCCAGCAGCGGTTCTCCAGGAGCAAGGCTGGGTAGCTCCCATGACCACCAGAGGGCAGTGATGCCAAAAAACAAACAAACAAAAACAAAATTAGAAATCAGCAGTAGAAAGAATAAAGGCAAAAAGAAAATTAACAACAAATGTGTGGGAAACTAAACAACAATGACATTTTTAAAAGCATTGACATTAAGTCTACACAAATAACTGTTTAACAATACTGGGTAATTGATGAAGTAGGAAATGAAATGAGAAAGAAAACAACATACCAAGTCTTTGGGGGCATAGAAGGAACAGTACTCAGAGGATCCTCTATACAGTAAACACATATGAAAAAAAGAAGACACAACCATAATGAACATGTTAATCCAGTGTGCTCAAAAATTAAAATAAAAGAAACAAAATAAACTGTTCAACCACCAGGAGAAAGGAAATCATAAAGGTTTAATCAGAAATAAATGAATTTGAAAACATAGCAATAGAAAATCAATAAAATAAAAGTTGATTTGAAGAGTGACATCACAACAGAATCAAGTGAAAGAAATAGAGTAATAATACATTACTACAAAAGACTTCTCCAACAAATCTGAAAGCCTAGATAAAATGAACAATTTTCTAGAAATGCACTATCTATCCAAATTAACAGACTGACATAACAAATCTGAACAGACTCATACCAAAAGAATAAATAGATGAGGTTATTTGAAAGCTTCAGGAAAAAAATAATAAAAAGACCAGGGCCAGATAGCTGGCTTCAGTGAAGAATTTTATCAAGTATTCAGAAAAGCACTGACACCAATTCTATACAAACTATTTCAGAATATAAGGAAGGACAGCAAATTCCCCAACTTATTTTATTGTGTGAATATAATCCTGATACCTCCCAAAAAGCAGGCAAATATATCACAAAGGTAGAAAACTATGGAACAATAGCCTTTTATGAATATAGTCACAAAAGTTCTTCAAAAAAAATCCTGGTCAATAAGATCCTGCAACACATAAAAATAATAATACACTATGATTAAGTGGGATACATACCAGGTTGGATTTATATCAGGTATGCGAGAATGGTTCAACATCAGAAAAATAATAATTGTAATCCCCATATGAAAACAAAAGATAAAAACCACTTTATCATAATGAAAATTCCAGAAAAGACATTTGACAATATTGCCCACCCTTTCCTGATAACAACCACTCAACAAAATAGGATTAGAAGGACATTTTCCCTCCAATAAAGACCACATACATAAAAACAGCAGCCAATGCAATATCTTGCTTGGAGGAGAAAGACTGAAAGCATTCCCCTTGCAAATAGGAAGCAGACAAAGATGCCCCTTAGCATAACTCTTATTCCAGCATTTTTATGCTGGAAATCTTAGGCAGAGCTCTTAAAAGGAATTCAGATAAACAAGAAAGAAGGGCGACTTTCTGTATTTCGAGATAATAGGGTTTAGACATAGAAAACCCCAAAGAATCAACAACAAAGTTGGACACAATAAAACGTTTTGGCAGTATGTCAGGTACAAGATTGACAACAACAGCACAAATGATTTCCTGAATGGAAAGAAGAGAAGTCTGAAAATGAAATAGAAAAAATGTATTTGCAATAGCCACACAAAAATGTATGGAAAACCTAAGGGAAAAACCTAAATAGAGGGCTGAGCTCCGGTGCTGTAAGTGGTTGAGTGCAGGACTGCAGTCCAACCGTGGGCTTGGTGGTTCAAATCCAGCAGCGGCTCTCAGGAGCAGCACTGGGTGGCGCCCACAACCACCAGAGGCAGTGATGCCCCCCCAAAAAAACAAACAAACAAAAAAACAAACAGAAAAAGAAAACCTAAATGGAGAACTAACAGAATTACAGAATGAAAACCAAAGGAGACTATTACAAGAAGCCATGAGACCTATATAAATGGAAGAATAACTTTTGGTCACTGATAGGAAGGCTTAACATTGTGAAAATGTCAATACTACCCAAAACAAGTTATAAAAGCAATGCAATTGCAATTCAGATCCCAACCTCTTTCTTTAAATAAATGGAATTTTAATTACCAATTTTACTTGCAGAGGGAAGAGACAAGAATAAGCAAAAAATATCTTAAGAGAACAAAGTAGGAGAAATGTTATTTTCTGACTTCAAAATCTATTACAGTCACAGTAGTTAAAACATTCTGGTACTAAATCAATGATAATAACATGGTACAATGGAACAAAACAGAGAATCCAATGATAAATCCATTCACCTACAGACAACTGATTTTTCATAATAGTCCAAAAGAACATGAAATGTGAAAGAGATCATCTTTGCATCAACTGATGCTGGGAAATTGCATATCAATCTGCAGAACATTGAATCAGGACCCAAAGTTCACCCCATGTTCAAAAATGAACTCGAGATGAATCAAAGACCTAAATGTAAATTCAAGATCTATAAAGTTCATCAATGAGAATGTAGGGACAAATTTAAGGGCCCTGTTACAAAATACACATAGCAAACTTTCAAATATAATAAAGGAGAAATATACAATGAAGGCAAGATAAATTACTACTTTTTAAAAAGACACTATGAGTCACAAAAAGAATAAATGAGAAATCATGGAGTGGAAAAAACTGGAGCCAGTGGCATAATAGAGAAGGGAACAATCTATAGAGAACCAATCTATACCCCAATAAGAAAAAGATAAATAACCCAATTTTTTCTATGGGCAAATGACATGAGTAGACAGTTCATCAAAGATTACACCCAAATGGCTAACAAATATCTGGTCACTAGACATCCAGGAAATGCAAAACAAAGCAACAGTGAGATACCACCTTATATCATCAATGGCAGTCAAGTAAACACAAAAAAAAAAAAAAAAAGCAAATTTGAGATTGTGGAGAGATTTGAACCCTCATATAGTGGTACTGTAAATATATAGAACCACTGTGGAATGTAATAGATACTGTGTTAGTCTGGGTAGACCAGAGAAAACAAATTCATAGACACTTACATGTGTATAAGAAAGAGTTTTATAAAAAAGAACAATTGTATATTGAGAAAACATCTCAGTCCAGATCAAGTCCATAAGTCTGATATTACCCATAAGTTAACATCAGTCCATAAATGCCTCTTTAGACTCACACAGCCAGGCAATGATGCCAAATGCAGGAAGATCACAGCCCAATGTTGTGGTTCCAGTGGTGGGAGAAGCATCTCTGCTCTGGCCTGTTTCTCCACATGGTTCCTCCAGCTCTGAGGCTTTGGCTGCCGTCAACCTGTCTTCATATGGCTTGACAATAGGAATCTCTTCAGGGAGTGTCTTCATATGGCTTGACAATAGGAATCTCTTCAGGGAGTGTGTGTGTGTGTGCGTGTGTGCGTGCGTGAGTGTGTGTGTGTGTGTGTGAGAGTGTGTGTGTGTGTGTGCCCTGCCTCCAATGAGCTCTTTATCTCGTCAGCACCTCCAAATGAGGTCATCAAGCTGCAACCTGATTGAAAGACGAGAATCCACCCCTTTACACAAGTTGACACCAGATTATGTAACTGCCACAGATTTGGTGCTACTTCAACTACCTGGGAAAGAAATTCCACAAAATCTAGCAATTCCTCTGAATACAGAAGTTGGCTAAAGAAGTCTTAACACTAACACCCATTAGCAAATGCTCGTTCATCACAGCAGTGTTCACAATAGCAAGAAGATGGAAACAACCCAAATATCCCTCATAGGAGGGTGGATGAAGAAACTTTAGTACAGACAGACACTGGATTACTACGCCTCACTGAAAGTCTGGGATGAAACCATGGAATGGATGAACCTGGAGAACACTATGCTGAATGAAATCAGCCCATCACAAAGGACAAACATTGTATGAGATCAATGACATTAGGAAAAGGAACAGTTACTTTTATACCACAGAAAACAGGCTTTGAAGATTATCAAATGGGGGAGGACAAGAAAGGGAGGGATATGCAATAGGCTAGAGAGTTGACAGGCATTAATTTGTGTTAGTCTGGTTAGACTACAGAAACGAAGCCATGGAAACTCATATGCCTACAAGAGAGTTTTATATAAAAGGTAAGTGAGACACACCTTCCAGCTGATCACCATCCTTCCGAACTTCTGACTTCTGCCCTCCCCTTGCTGGACAATGGACCCCAACTGTTCCCTCACCACTGGAGGTTCCTGTTTTTCTCTGACTCCTATAAGTGCAAAGACTGCAGATGCACGTCCTGCAAGAAGAGCTGCTGCTCCTGCTGCCCTGCTGGCTGTGCCAAGTGTGCCCAGGGCTGCATCTGCAAAGGGGCATCGGACAAGTGCAGCTGTTGTGCCTGATGGGAGAGAGCCATGCCCAGATGTAAATACTGACCTGTACACAGTCTTTTATTTTTATTTTTCACACAGGCTCAAATGTTTTGCTTGGTTTCCTTTTTTCTACAGAACATTTAAATATTAATAATAAAGCTTGATGACTTCCAAAAAAAAGGTAAGTGTACATTAAGAAAGCATCCCAACCCAGTCCCATCCTAGCCCATAAGTCCGACATTAAGTCCCCATGTCTGGCACTGATCTGCAAAGTCCTCCTCAAACTTGAAAAATACACACGATAACACTGAAGCAGGAGGAAAGTCGAATCAGTGAGCAGGTATGCATCTCAGCACTGGCAGCGTTCTCCATGTGCCTTCTCCAGCATCCAGGACTGCATCAGGGTAGGTCCATGTGGCTTCTCCTCAGGGATGTCTCCCAGGAAGTGTGCCTTGACAGCTGAGGCAAAGAACTGGTTAAGGCAGCTGCACACTGTTCTGACCATCAGAGAAAAGAGACCAGCGAATGAAAAAGGCAGAGTTCACTGAGCCATTTATCTCTCTGCCCTTCAATTAATCCTGTATGGGTCAGACTGGACCAGGCCAGAAGCAGGCAGCCTCTTGTTCCAGCCCCCCTTTCCTGCCTCTCCAGGGCCAGACACCCCTTGTTCCAGTCTCTCAAAACTATGGATGATCTGCTAAGCTTCAAAGCACGTGAACTTCAAAACACCTGCCTTCAGTATTTCCCAGAACTTACCCCCCTGGGCATAACATAGCCCCCCACCTCCAACCTTTCCCTAGTATTATTTCCCAAGGACAAGATGATCTCCCTGGGAAGAACACAACCCCATCTCCCTAGCATTGTTTCCTAACGACCCCAATACCAGAAACCTCTCTTCCCCTTTTCTATCCACTTGCCTTTACCTCAAACCATATATGCATCCCACCATCCCAGTTCCAGACTTAACTCCGCTAACCTACACTCTAGGTTGTGGGACCTGCCCGGGGGGTTAAAATGCTTCTGCCCCCCCTTCTCTGCCTACCATAAGGTCTTTTCCCTAATAAAGCCACCCTTTGCTTTGTGTCTTTGTTTGAACACTACCTCAGTTTACCTCTCAGATCCACTTGTGTTTATCAGCCAGACTGGCATAATAAACCTTCACTCTAACACTTGGATGGATGGAAAGATAGTGATCCTCTTCTACTGAAGAAAATAAATTTAAAGCAGTGGGGGGAGGGGCAGTGCAGGATGAACAGGCCATGGGGTGGGGGTGGAAGTGGGGGATGGGGGACCAGGGAAGTATAAGCTGTTGAAGTGATAAGTAATTCAAACTGTTGGAAACAAAACTGATTGTCTGAAATGCAAAATACCCACCCAATTCACACAAAAGTCATTGCTAAAAAGAGGTAAAAGGCTCCTTGGAAGGAAAAAAGAAAATAATTTTAAAACTAGCAACTCATAGCAACCAGCAAGCAAAAAATAACTTGATAACTAAAAAGTGAAACATGTGAAAACAGAGAGGAAAAGAGAAGGAGAAAGCACGGCCAGCAAAACTAGTGAAAGAACAAGAGTCCTGGTGACATCGTGGGCTGCAGCTTGAACTGCTCTCAAAATCCCAGCAGTTTCATAGAGGAAGCATGAAGCTCTCGACTCTCAGAAGGGGTTATAATCTTGGCAATTCTACATTTCTTATAGGGTTTCCATGAATCAGAATGGTCTTGATGGCAGTCAGTGAATGAGTGAGTGAGTGAGTGAGTGAGTGAGTGAGTGAGTGAGTGAGTGAATGTAAAACTGGAAGGAAAAAAAATAGTAAAGAGGAAAAAGCCCAAACAGAAAGAGCAAGGGGAGGGGAGGAAGAACAGAAGATAAATCATGCAGATAAAGTAAAGATTTTTATTTTAAGGAAGGGAAAGTGATGTAAACAAAGAAATGAAAAAAATGGAGCAGGGCAGGGCCCAGATACAGGGAAGTGTGAGTTCCTGGAATAACAGGTATGGGTTCATCCCAGTCAAGGAGCTCATGGGACCGGAGAGTGGGGGGGAAGTGAGTCTTTAGCTGACCTGTTATCTGAGATTAGGAGCCTTGGTGGCTTCTGCCTTGGGCTGCTAACAGTCATTTTGAAACCACCAATCACTCCTCAAGAGAAAGATGAGGCTTTCTACTCCCTAAAGCACAATCTTGGATACCCACAGAGGCAGTTCTGCCCTGTCCTGTAGGGTCACTCTGAGGCACAATCGACTCAATGTGTGTGAGAGTGCTACTTTTGTTGTTGTTGTTTGTTATCTTGACACAGGGGAGAATAAAGTTAGGCGCCATTAATAAGTGCTGAAAAGGTGACCTGGTTTGAGATCTGGTCTGTTTAAAACTTGGTTTGCAAAAAAACTGAAATGTCACAGTCACTTACTCCTTGCAGTAAAATTCCTTTGTAAACTTCATGTTCTAAGTCAGCACGTTTGGATGAACAAAACCATCTGGACAAGCGAAGGATTTTAGATAAGAAATGGAGCCTGAGACCTTGAGGGCATGAGAGGATGCTTCTGGTTTCTCTGAACCATGCCTCTTTTACCCCATCGCGGTAGCCTCTGGTCATTGTAACAAGCCTGCCAAACATTCTCTCAACTTGCCATATAGTTGAGGGCATACCTTGCTCTTGCTTGCCTTTCACTGAATCTCTAAAGTAGCTTTGGGAGATTTCAAGGCCACTGATTCCTCTGTCAAGTGCTTGCAGAATTTAATTTAGAATTTCTTGAATCAGCCTGCCCTCAGGATTTGGCTGAAAAAGTGAAAGGCCTCCTGTACCTTAGCAGCACCAATCAGAGATCAGGGATCTAGACCAGAAACTGTAAAAGTCAGCCTTCTTGTTCCTGAAATGGAGCTCTTTAAGCCTCTACAGCCCCTGAAGGTAAGACAGGTTGTTATTGAAGGAGTTCTTGCCCATCCAAGGTGACCAGCAACAGGTCATTTGCCTGGCACTGCATTTTCAAATTATATTGATAAGATGACGCTCACAGGCCTGAAGAGTTGGGGTGATGCAGCAGGAGCCACTCCATGGAGCATGGTCCTGCACTCAAACAGAGCCAAAGCTGTTAGAAGGAGGGAGTGGAAGTGGTCACTGAATTGGCAAGGTTATCAAGAGGGTAAGAAGGACAAGGCAGGACTCACTTTTTCAAGGTCAGACACTAGTATGGATGTACACTTTTCCCAAGCGAGCAGAGTTGAATTTGGTCACACCGCATCAAGGAGGCCAGCAATGCAGCTGTCTCCTCTCTGACCACCTCTATCTAGTTTGTTCTTCAGTCGACATTCTGTTCACTTCTCTACCACTTCCTCCCACATGCAAATCCAGGGCTCAGTATTCTCCCATCTATATCTGCTTATTCTGGTGTCTTTGTTGTAGAGGGCCTTACAGGGTGACTGCCTAGTCTGCCATTATGGTGGAAGTTTCTCCAATGGACTGTGCTTTGGTATCAAATCTAATAACTCTTTGCCTAGCTCTAGATCCTGTATATTGTCTCCTATGTTTTTTCTAAAAGGATTATGTTTTAATATTTTACATTTAAGTATATAATTTACTTGAAGCCATTTTTGGATGTTATGAGATTTAGGCTGACATTTTTCTTTGGCTGGAGGCAAGGTGGGGTGGGATTGATTTAAGGGGACTATGTATATTCAATTGCTCCATTAAGTTGGTTTTGCACCTTTGGCTGTTATTTTTAGTTGAACTTTTTGGATTTCTTGAGGTTTTCTCTGTCGTCAATAATGTCATCTACAGATGCAAAAATCTTCTTAAGTTTTCCTTTCCCATATGTATGCCCTTTGCTTCTTTTTCTTGACTTATTATTGTGATAAGAGTTTCTAATACTGTGCTAAATAATGGTGAGAGAAGCATCCCTGCTTCTAAATTCATGGATAATATTAGCCTTTAGTTTTATGTGTTTGTACGATCATTTATTTTAATACCATATGGCATTATAAAATAAATTGAAAATATGCCCTTTATTTTCTGGAAAGGAGTGTATAAAGTTGATAATTCTTTTTTAAATGTTTGGGACAAATTTTAAAAACTATCTGGGCTTAGGTTGTTGACTTTTTTTTCAGGATATTTTACACTATGAATTCAAGTTGTTGAATAGCTATTGGTTATTCTGATTTTCTATTTCATCTAGGTTGGGTTTTGGTAATTTGTAGTTACCAATTTTCATGGAATTGGCTCATTTACTCTCCACTATCATATTTGTGAGAAAATGTTGCTTATAGTATTCTCTTATTATCTTTTCAATGCAAGCTATTTGCCTTGACAGACTTATTTTTTTCACTTCCTTTCCTATTTTCAGTTTCACTGGGTTCTCCTCTATCAGATTTATCTTTATTATTTCTACTTGTTTTTTGCTTATTTTTACTCTTCTGTTTCCAGTTTATTGAAGTATCAACTTAAGTTATTGATTTGAGACTATATCTCATTTCTAATGTAAGCATTCAGTGTTATAAATTTACTATTCAGTCTTAGCAGAATGGAGTGCCCCCTACATATAATTATATGTATTTTATTTCCTTTAATATTTTCTCTTTGATTTATGAATTACTTATAAATGTGTAATTTAATTTCCACATATTTAGGTTTCTCTTTTTGCTATGGTGATTTTTTATCCAGAATGAATCATCATTATAATTATAGTAATGGTCCAATTTCATGATAGTTTACTAAACTGATGTACCCACAGAGGTGCAAGATATGATATACATTCCTCTTTTTCAAAGATATCAATGATTAACTTCATCTATTGTTAGATAAACTATTGTCATTAATAGCCCCCCCCCAACTAGGTACACTTCCTAAGTCATAGAAGAACTTTTCCACAGAGTTCTCTCAGCTTAATCTTTACAGAAGCAGATTGTCACGTCTTACTGAGTGAACAAAACCACCAATTTTAAAGTTAACAACCAGTCACAGACTGCTTACGCTATCTTGCCTCCTTTTGTTAGAAAAATAAATAATTATACAACAGAAAACATGCCCCAATATTACTTGTTGACTTTGCTGTAATTTTGTTCAAAAGACCTTGGAAAATACAATACTGCCCATAGGACTAGAGAGAAACACTGACTCACATAAATAATGAATCTAGTTTGATCCCAGTTCTGGTTGCATGTAAGAATATATCAGTGTGCACTTATATAAATACAATGAAATTCTGGCTAACAGTTCTCAGGGGAAGTTTTCTGGGAGGCTCCAAGAAGAGACTTATTAAGTCACTCTTAATAGAGACAGAAGGGTTTTTCCCCATATGGCCTGTCAAATATCATCAAGTAAGTTCTTAATAGCATGATCCCCCCTGTAGATAAATTCTCTTAGAGACCAAACAAAGGCACAAAAAATCTGGAGGGAAGTCAAAATTTGGCAGATAGGGCAAATGCACAATAAGTTTCCTATTTCCCCTAACACAAAACTTCAGTCTTTCTGGCCTGAAGAACAGAGTAAAATTTAGGGTAACCACAAATGCTGAAACATGCCCCCTCCACCACCACCCCGCCAAATAGTTCAGACACGGGAGATCAAACTTTGAGTATAAACTCTACTCAAGACTCTTGGTGAGCTTTATCTGTAGGTGAAGCAGGCACAGAGACACACAGCTAAATAATAACTGAGACAAAGTTTTAAGAAGTAAAGTTTTAAGAGTTAAATCAAATGAGCTGTCAGCTAGTACTCTGAAGAAATAGCACCATCCAGATTCTCCAGAACATAAAATGTGCAGAACAAACCACAGATAACTGGATCTATACAATGCAAGGAAAATGTGGCCAGTTGCAAACAAGAGGACAAGTGAATAAGAACAACCTATAGATGACTCAGATTATTAACTAGCTATTATAATTGAATGTTGCCTGAAAAGAAAAGGGGAATGCTGCATGATTTACCATATGCACTTGTGCATAAGCCGAGCTTTTCAGCACATTTTTAATGTAGTTTTGTGATAAAATTAGGTGACTCAAGCACTAGCAAGCAATGGCATAGATAGGAATAGTAACAGAAGTATGCACTTATATAAATATATTAATCAATCACAATAGTGGTATTGGCCCATGTACATATATTTATAAGGCAATTCACTCAACACAAGAACACTTTGCTCTAACAAACTGGCATCCTGTAATGCACACACACACAATTGCTGAAGATAAAATGGGTACATAAGCAGATGTATTGAAGAAAGAGGACAGAGTCCAGTTATTAAAAGATATAGTGAGAGACTTCCAGGAACACCCAGCAGAAATCACCCCAGGAGAGCTACTGAAAGAGAAATTCAACACAGTCGCATCACAGGAGGAGCATCACAGAGATAAGTAGGCACGGATCCACAAGGCTTTGAGGGGCTAGGGGCTTTTGGCTTACCACAGTGAAGGCCAACTAGGGTTTGACCCTAGACCCACCAGTGTCTGCCAATGTCTCTGCTGGAGCCGGAGCGGAGAATAATTGGAGCTGGCATAGGGGCTTTATCTCAACAAAGCCACAGCTTGCTTCCAGCATGGGGCAGGGATTAAACCCCTGAAGCTCCATAGTCAGAGATCAAGACGCAGCTATATAGATACTTTGGGTTCCCTCTCTTCTCCCTATCCCACCACAGTTTCAGCAGGCTTAGTCCCTTGATTTATTTTCCTCTTCGTCTTTTCCAGTGTGCCTCACAAGCCATTTTGGATCTCTAGACCACTGCTCTAAGCGTAGGGCAATTATGCATGATACATCCAGCTGAGAGCCCCACCCTATGCAGTGTGCCCTGAGGCTGGAGAAGCCCAGCCACCCTCCACCTGGGGATAGTCTGCTCGGTTTCTTACAGGGGAATTCCAGCCTGTGTGGCTGGGAGGGCTTGTATATGTCTTCTGCGATTCCACCGGAGTGAGAGAACTTCCTCCTGAAACCCATGGTGGTTTGGCCAGCTCTGGCCAGGGTTCTGCACTGCTACGGGAAGCATTGCCCAGCCTCCGCAGCTCTCTGCCAGCTCAGGGCGGTTCCACCCACCATTTGCAGTGCTCTACACAGGAGCAGATAGCCCACCAGCCTCCTGTGGTTCTTCCCTTGCACCAGGCGCCTCCACAGATCCCCTGCAGTATCCCAGGTGCCGTGGGCTGAACCATCGTGACTCCTGGTGAGATTGCACAGTGCGGTGCCATCCTTGTGAGTCCACAGCAACCCAACCAGTGGTCCCCAAGAGGTCCATCCAACTTGTCTTCCAAATAACAGAATACTGGTTCACTATGGAAAGAGTGAAGTCACAGGAGGATAAAGTGGTAGGCCAGTTCCATAGTGAAATTAGTCACAGGAAGTTCAAAGACACATTCATACAAGTCTCCCAGAGAGATCCAGTGTTCTTTGACTCACTGGAAAATGGGACCTGGTTCCTCATGCAACGCAAACAGTAATCAGCCCCAACAACCTCAATGAAAAAAAAAAAAAAACAGGAGATGCAAAATGCAAAGGCAGAAGATGTCCTGAACCTAACAATGTGAAATAAGGAAGCAGACACCGATATGCCACAGAAAGAAATATCCAGAATGCTACCAGGAGTCCTATAGGATATGAGGGAAAAATTCAGAGAAAGGGTGAAATAATAGATGAGATAAAGTCCATACACCAAAGGGAAATACAAGAGCTTAGGGACAAGATAGCAAAAACCAACAGCAGACTCACAGACTTCGCGAATCGAGTGGAGAAAGCTGAAAACCACACCAGTGACCAACAAAGTTGAACAAAAATTTAATAAGATTATCAGAGAAACTGAAGAAAATGTAAGAGCTATGTCTGATGCTATGAAAAGGAACATCAGAATTATTGGAATATCAGAGGAAGACACAGCAAAGAAGTCATCTGCAACAATAGTCAGAGAGTTCTTGGAGGAAAACTTCCCTAGCTTAATGAATGAAAACTAGGCAGCCATTCAGGCGGCTAAAAAAAAAAAAAGCTAGACTGAATCCCAAGAAGAAGTCACCAAGACACAAAGCAGTTAAACTATACAACTTTGAGGAAAAGGAAAAATTCATGAGAACAGCTGAAGGAAAAAAATTAATCACATATGAAGTTTCCCAAATAAGAATATGCTCAGACGTATCAGCAGAAACTATGAAGAAGAGGAGAGAGTGGAGTAATATATTCCAAAAATTGATGGGGAAATAATGCAAACCCAAGAATACTTTACCCAGCCAAATAATCTTTCAAGATAGATGGAGAAGTAAGAGAGTTTTCCTAGACAAGGAAAAACTCAAAGAATATGTTAGAAGAATCCCAGCCCTACAAAAGATTCTTGCTGACCCAGAATGGGCAGAAGAACAGCACTCATCAAGCATAAATTACAGAACGTCACAAAGAACAACCTCACCCAGAGGGCAGCAAAGAGAAAGCAGCCCTCAAAATAGGAATGGCTTAACTGTGGAAAGAAATCAAGAATGATCAACCCTCACACACATCCACAACACACTGAAAAGAAAGGGAGATAGGGAAACACTCAACACAAAAGGTAGAAGATAACATCACTTATTCCACAGTTGGAGATAACAACCCTAAATATCAATGGACTAAACTAAGGAATCAAAAGACTGGCTAGCAGACTGGCTTAGAAAACACAACCTATCAATCTGCTGCCTATGGTAGACGCATCTCAAGACTACAGACAAAAATAGGCTGAGAATCAAAGGCTGGAAATAGACATACCAAGCAAACATTTTTTTTTTAAAAAAGCAGTGTTAGCAATCTTAATCTCAGATATAATTGACCTCAAAATGCAAATCACATAAAGAGGGACACTATATAACACTCAGCGGAACAGTAGACAATAAACCAATAGATATTTAAAACACTGAATACATAAACCAAACACTCCAAAAGATGAAAGAGGTGACAACCTCAAAAATTATAGTGGGTGACCTCAATACACCACTCTCTGAGAAAAGTAGATCCCAGGTAAAGAAACTTAACAAGGAGGCTAGAGATCCAAATACTATAATTAGACAATTTGACTTGATAGATATCTACAGCGCTTTTCATCCAAATACAAAAAATTCACATTCTTTTCAAGGCAACATGGCACATGTTTGACAATAGACTACATGCTGGTACATTGGGAAAATCTACATAAATGTAAGCACACTTATATCATACAGGCCTCTCTCTCAGACCGTTGTGCCTTAAGGCTGGAAATAAACAAAAGAAAGATGAAGAAAACAAGAGCAAATAATTGGAGGAGGAATAACTCCCTATTGCAAAAAGAGAACACACTGGCCCAGATCAGAGATGAAATTAGGAAATTTCTAGAAGCCAAGGAGAATTAAAACACAACATACCAAAACTTATGGGGCATAGCAAAGGCAGTTATCAGAGAAAGCACTACATACACACATAAAAAAGGAAGAGTCTCATAACTGATGCTGGCACAAAATTTACAACAACTAGAGCAGAGTCTACAGGACAATTCTACTAATAGCAAAAGAATAGAAAAAAATAAAAATCAGGGCTGAGATTCAAGAGAAGGACAATGGAAAAATCTTATGCTACTAAAAGTTGGTTCTTTGAAAGGATTAACAAAATTGACAAACTGCTGGCAGACTTAACCAAATTTAAACACCGTGTTCCAGGGTGACAGCATGGAGCAGAGAGCCAGTGGAGGGGTCTGAGGGCCCAGCCCCAATCTCAATTATGTGGACAGTCCTCTCTCCCCCTAGGGGAGTTTGCTTTGGAGGACAGCTCTGAAGCCACAAATAAGGGAGAGGGGCATGCCTGACCAGCACACACAGAACAAATGAAGTAGGAGGAGGAGAGAATGGAGTGCATCTTAGCCCACTGAGCCTTGAGAACAATATCCTCACTCAGAACAGCCAATGCACAGAGCGAACCATATGGCTGGCCCCTCTATGAAACTCTGCATCCCTCACTAATCCAAGGTCTTATGAGGACAACAATGAAGAAGCAGGGTTGCGATTGTACCCTACCTAACCCCACCACACCAAGGCAAAACACTAAGGCTGTGGGGCAGAGCCGCAGGTGGAGGAGAGTATGGAATTCCTGAGGGACTGTCAAGGATACACTTTGGGACCAGGATGTGGCACCCCATCGGACTCAACTGGGGAAATCCCTGGAGGTCAATGAACAGACTTTGAACTATTTACAGGTTTTTATATTGTTATTACTTTTTTACACACACACATATACACATAGGACAATGGTTTTGTTGTTGTTGTTGTTATCAATGTTTTATTTTCTTTGGTTGCTTCATTTTAGGATGCCTTTATTGGTACATATTGCTACCTCTGCAGGTCTACCTAGATAAGATAGGCTGGATGAATAATGTGGAGGCAAAAATGATGGAACTCATGGTTCCGGAGAGGACATGGGAAAAGAGGACGGGGGGAAGTAGGTGGTGTTGACCGGCCCAGGGATACGCGTGATTCAAAATCAGTGACAAGTGAGTTGAGAGGTCTGATAGTGATTGCTCAAGAGTAATATAACAGAGAGAAAATACTGAAACCCAAATGGAGGCTGAGCATGATAGTGGGACAAGAGGAAAGTAAAAGGAAATACAGGAAAGGATTAGGGGGCAAAGGGCATTTATATAGGCATGTA